>JASSUY010003203.1:0-21476 GCA_032466535.1 Forpus xanthops | reverse complement strand
TCCCGCCCGGCCCAGGTCGGCTCCTGCCGCCGCGCCGCCCCCCGCGAGCGTCGATGGGAAAACGAGTCCGCTCCCGGCGTGCCCCGCGCCGGAGTACCGGGAACAG
This sequence comes from Forpus xanthops, assembly GCA_032466535.1. NCBI lineage: Eukaryota > Metazoa > Chordata > Aves > Psittaciformes > Psittacidae > Forpus > Forpus xanthops. Next base: position 21,370 of record JASSUY010003203.1, on the reverse strand, counting down.
CGGGATACAGGAACATGGGGACAGGACAGGGGGATGCAGGGGCACAGGAACAGCAGGACACCAAGGCATTTGGGCAGCAGGACCACCGGGAACAGGCACACTGGGATACAGGGACAGCGGGAACGGGAACACCGGGATAGGACACCGGGAGCCACTGCGGCCGGAGAGCGGCCGGAGCAGCCCCGGGAGCAGAAACCCCCGCAGCTCCCGCGGGAGGCAGCCCCTGATCGGGAATCACGCAGTGGCACAGACCGGGAGAGCTGCGGGGGAGCTCCTGGATAACGATACACACACCGGAACTGGCGGCCACCGCTCAGTGCCCGTTCATGGAATGGTGGGAAGAGACCTCACAGCTGCGCCAGCTCCCGCCCCTGCCACGGCAGGGACACCTTCCACTAGAGCAGCTTGCGCCAAGCCCCATCCAGGCTGGCCTGGGACACCTCCAGGATGGAGCTCTCTGGTGTCCAGGTGCTGGGGTGACTTCTGCACAAAGCCCCGTTTCCTACATCATTCCCCCCCCAGAGCAGAGCTGCCAAAGGGCTGGGTGCGAAACCTGCAGCTGGGAACTTCCTCTGCAGTGTGGTGGATCCAAAGCAAGACTGAAAGTTCCTGGCTTGGAGAGGAGAAGACTCAAAACCCACATAGCCGAGGCCCTCAGTGCCACCTTGGCACTTCAAGTGAGTGATGGCCTTGGCAGTGCTGGGCAATGGCTGGACTGGATGAGCTTAAAGGTCTTTTCCAACACGGGTGATGCTGTGATTCCATCAATAGGAAGAGCCTGACAGTGAATTAACTCAAGGACACCGTTATCTGGTCACTGTCTGAAAGCCATTGTATCTACAGCCACTTGAGTATCAAGACTGAAGCCTTACAGACAGTGCAGATACCCACCTTCTGTTGTGCTCACACCAGACTCGTGCTGCACCCAAAGATACCTACAACTCTGTGGTATGCTGGGAAGCAGGACACTGCTCACAGGGCCGCTGTGACAGAGTGAGAGGCAATGGGGTGAAACTCAGGGGAGTTAAACTGAGCAGGACTCAGGCTGGATGCAAGGAAGATCCTTTGTCCAATGGAGATGGTGAAACACTGGCACAGGTTGCCCAGAGAGGTGGTGGATGCTCCACCCCTGGAGACATTCCAGGCCAGGCCTGATGTGGCTCTGGGAAAAGCGCTCTAGTGGAAGGTGTCCCTGCTCACTGCAGGGGGGTGGAATAGGATTAGCTTTAAGGTCTCTTCCAACCCAACCCATTCTATGATTCCACAATTAGAATGTGAGCTCCCCAAGTCAGACACACACACACCACACACCCCCACCACTGCTGAATAAACGATTTTAAACACAAACTAAATCGGACTCCAGCCACTTAGGCCAAGCCTAACACAGTACTGACCTGCTCGATGCTGCCTACTACTACACCTGCTCCAGAATCCTCATTCGAGCTGTGGCTGCCCCATCCCTGGCAGTGTCCAAGGCCAGGCTGGACGGGGCTTGCAGCAACCTGCTCTAATGGAAAGTGTCTCTGCTAGTGGCAGCAGGCTGGAATTGGATGAGCTTCAAGATCCCTTCAACCCAAATCAGTTTGGGATTCTATGATTATATATGAGCGCATGTGGCCAAATTCAGATCTGTTAAGAGCTATTGAAGTATTTTGGGGGGTGGACCCATGACATTTGCAGGTCCTGTCAGCCCAAACTATTCCATGATTCTCTGACCCCAGGTAAACAAAGTCCCTCCCCAGTCAGGGCTTGTTCAGTTTTTCTCTTTACGATGATACCTTGTCAGCTCTTCCTCATCCATTTGTGCTCTGCTCATGTTGGAGTATTTTAATCAGTGTTGTACACCTGATCTTGGAGTCACAGAATCCCAGACTGGTTTGTGCTAGAAAGGACCTTAAAGCTTATCAAGTTCCAGAACCTGCCACAGACAAGGACACCTTCCACTGGAGTAGCTTGCTCTAAGCCCTGTCCAACCTGGCCTTCAACACTGCCAGAGATGGGGCAGCCACAACTTCTCTGAGCACACTGTGCCAGTGCCTCAGCACCCTCATGGAGATGAGCTTCTGCCCAAGAGCTCATCGCATTCTCCCTCTGGCAGGTTAAGGCCATACCCCCTTTCCCAGACTGCTGCTGAAACACCTCATGAAGAGACTCCTTCCTCCACTCTAACATTTCTTGCCTATAGCTGAAGAGCCTGCTACTCCAGCCCCTAAAAGCTGCAGTGGTTCCGAGTGATCAGCACACAAAGGCAGAAGTACCACCCCTCTTCAGGCTCTGCCTGTTGTGGGGATACACCAAGCCCATGCTGAGGAGCCTCACCCCATGAACACACTCGATGCACAGTGGCTTTCTCTGTTTATCCAAACTACATCCCAGGGATCAGGGCCCACCCCAGAGCCCTCTTTACACGAGGCTAAACCCCCCCCGGGGCAGGAGCAGGGGCCGAGGGCAAAGTCCTTCAGTACAGTTCATGCTGAGAGGTCACTGTTATCAAACCTCTCCTGGTCGTACACCTCTGCCACCACCTTCCTCCCTGCAAACCAGCGCCCGTTCAGTGCCTGGATGGCTTTGTGAGTCTCTGAGGCCATGGAGAACTCCACAAAGATCTTGACAATGATCTCAGCGTCCTCCTCCTCTCCTTGTTTCTCCTGGTAGATGATGACCCTGTTCACAGCTCCGAATTTGCCACATTCTTCAGTCACTTCTCCTTCCAGGTCATCATCGATGTCCTTTGGATCCACCATGTTGCGAAGCACCATCACAGTGGACTGCAGAAAAAGGGACAAGTGAGTTAATATATCAGAGACACTAAGATCAAATCTGCAAAGCCCCACCAGACCCTGCACATGCCTGAACCCCACCAGATATTCCAGTGTTAGGGCATTACAAGCATATTCAAGAGAATCAGCAACGTCCCAGGGATAAATCAGTGTATTTTCTTCTAAGGCACCCAAAGCACAAGCAAACCTCCCCCACGGTGTGGCTGGCCTCAGGCAGCGAAGCCCCGAGCCATTCCTGGCCTTCTCCTAGACCCACCCCTGAAGCACAGCTCACCTAGAGACCACCATAATTTTCCTTGTCCTGTTCCTACCCAGTTCTATTTGCTTTGTCTTCTTAAACACCGCAAGTGTGTGTGTTTTACACTTCTCCTCACCTCTAAACCAAGCATCAGGATCAACCAGGCCTTTCATACCTCTGACAACTGAGGGCTCACGAGGTACATCCCATTACAGGGGATAACTACACGAGTCAGAGCACGTGCAACAGACCTATCATGTACCATGGAATGGTTTGTGTTGGAAGGGACCTTAAAGCTCCTCCAGCTCCAGCCACTACAGCAGGGTGCTTCAACCCTCGGCCAGCCTGGTCTTGAACACTGCCAGGGATGGGGCAGCAACAGCTTCCCTGGGCAATCTGGGCCAGCGCCTCAGCATCCTCACAGGGAAGAGCTTCTGTCTGAGATCCCACCTCAATCTTCCCTCTGCAGGTTAAAGCCATTCCCCTTCTCCTGCCCCCACAGGCCCTTGTCCAAACCCCCTCTTCAGGTTTCCTGTAGTCTCTTTAGGCACTGGAGCTGCTCCAAGGGCTCCCCTTAAGGAGCTTCCTCTTCTCCAGGCTGCCCTAGCCGAGCTCTCTCAGCCTGGCTCCAGAACAGAGCTGCTCCAGCCCTCACAGCAGCTCCATGACCTCCTCTGGACTCGCTCCAGCAGCTCCATGTCCCTCTTGTGCTGTTGCTCCAGAGCTGGACCAGGACTGCATGGGGGGGTCTCCCCACAGCACAGCAGAAGGGGGAAAGTCGCCCTCCTGACCTGGTGGCCACCACAGACACCTCCCAGCCCAGCCTCTTCTCACCATGTGACTACTCTGAACCCTCAGAGAAGCTCTGAGAAGATCCTACAGGCAGTGTAGATCCATCACAAGCAGCACACAAGCTGGTTGCCTTCACAGCCCTGCATCAGCTCTGTGAGGTACCTACAATGTGTGCTGCAGGAGGCCACATACTACACCTCACTAAGGCTGTCCTAAAGCCAGGAATGCTGCCAGGAACCCACTGCACCCACCTCCTGCTTCCGGAGCAGCTTCTGCATCACCATGTGGCGGGCGCTGCTGCCCGAGATGCTCATGTGCTCCTGCTCACTCAGCATCTCCGGCCGCTCCGACTCCTGGAATACCTCCTCCTCCTCCTTCTCCTTTTTGACCTCCATGAGACCCAGTGCCGGGGGACTTGCCAGGATAGGATTCACAACTCCCACTTGTGGAATGGTGACGGGAATGGGAGGCCGGGCAGGGGTGACACCTGCAAGAGCACAAACTGTAGTGTAAAGAGAAGAGCTGATGCTCTGCCAGACCTGGGTACACACCAGGCAGTGTCAGAGCATCATAGAACGTGGATGGCTTTATTTGCTCTGCACCAACGCCACCAGGAAGACAAAAGCAGGACACAGGCACCCTACACTGGCCCAGAAGGGAGGCAGGGTGCAGCACTTTGCATGGGGTGACAATGATCCCCATTTTCCCTCAGTGCCAGGCACTCCTGCTGGAAGCCCATCTCCTGTCCTACATATTACACACCAAAATAAACTCCTGATACACTACACAACTAGAAAACAAAATGCTCTTGCCAAGGCCAGGCAGGATGAAGGGATCCAGCATCAGGTTCGACCCGACTGTGCTACAGCTCCAGAGAACATGCTTTGGAGCAGGTACCCGAGTGACCAACCTGTAATGACTCCAGGTGCTTGCGCTGCCATCACAGCCTGCGGCAAAGCCCCCAGGGGCTGGGCTAGGGTCAGGGCTGGAGACACCAGCCCCGGGGTGGCCAAAGTGCCCAGAACTGCTGCTCCTGCCACTGCTTCCTGTAAGACAGAGAGACCCAACACATCACCCTGTGTTCACATTCCTGATGCCCAAGAGGTCACCCCCAGGTGCACTCAGCTATGGCTCAGCTTATTCCACACCTAAACCATCAGATGTGTAACCGAGAGCTGGCAGCTCCCACTGCTACTGTGAGAGTACAATTTGCCACCCAGAGACGTGAAGACACCAAGCCCTGGAAGGAAAACATTCTGCAACTCAAATGCAATCAACCTTTTCAAGCTGCTGCTTACTGACAGCACCAGGAGACTCAATACCTTGAAAGGTGCAGACATTTCAGAGCAAGAGGAATCTATTTGATTCCACCTCCTGTACAAATAAAGCTCCTTACTGATGCCAAGGAATGTAATCCATTTAAAAAGATGGATGGGAGCTGCCACCCCACCCCTCTGGTGACAGCACCAGGACTCTTAGGGAACAGCTTCAGTACTTCCTAAGGGATGAGCCCAAAGGTCAGTCCTTGTCTGACTGAGGGAACACTGTGGTCAAAGGCACTCTGTGAGCACAGGGCAAGGGAAAGCATAGCTCTGCTGCCTTCAACTGCACCTTCCAGAGGAGCTGCATCAGAAACCCTGCCTCTGGTCCCCATCCTGCAGGTGCAGGCACCAATCCAGCACCAAAACTGGCATTAGTGACCCACCACCCACAGCAGAGATCAGTGCCCATGAGACAATCATGTACCTTTCACTGGTGAGACCCCACTGTCTTTCACCACTGTCCACAACTGGAAACTTCCTTCAGCTTCCAGCCTTGAAACACTTCATAACTACTTCTGGTGCCTTTTCTCCCATCCCCTCACCCGCCTCCCTCCACACACAGCACCTGAGCAGAAACCTGGCGCACCTTCAGCACTTCCCTGCAAGTCAAACTCTCCCAGGTTTTTCCTGAACATTAGGTTTCCCAATCCTCCCAATAACTCTATTTTATACCTTCTATAACCCAAATACACATCCTGACTCTGGGTGCTAGAGTCAAACAACGTTCAAGATGAACATGGAGTGAAATGATAAACCACTTCCATAGAACTCCTGAGAAAACTGGTTGGAAAACACAGCCCAGGATCAGTTTGCTTTCACTGTTCTCCAGGCACTTTCACTCACACTTCAGCTGCCCACACCCATCTCTCACAAGTTCTCATGGGCTCCTGTAAGATCCCTCACTGGGAAGCAGAAACTTCTATGGTTTTGTTTCTTCAGTGCAGCACCTTTACTCTACAGTAACTGCTGCACAGATCTTACTCCATCCTGCTGTGATACTCCATGACCAAGCCATTCATGTCTGTGCTGCAGCTAGCTCCACATCCTTCCAGTGCGTACACCAACATTTGTGACTCTATTGTGACCAGAGTACACGGACCTGTGGGACTTCCCCCAGCAGCTCTTGCCCACCTCTCATCTGCCTGCACATCTCTAAGTTGCCTGTGGCAGTTTTGGACCTGCCCCGTGCTCCTACTGGAAGGGAAACACCCCTGAGTACTGGATGCTGCAGCAAGACCATCCCAGTGCCCATGAGCTGTCCCCTCTTTGTACTTCAACTCTTCCCAATAGCTGTATTTCTTTACTTCTGCAAGACTCCTCCACCACCACTGCCAAGGCATGAGCTGTCTGCTGCTCAACATCTCCCTCCAGTTTCTCATAACCCTGGACAGACACCATGCTCCCTGTCTGGCACAGAAATCCAGGCTGGCATTGCAGTTCTGACCCCAGACCCAAAGTTCTATCGCTGACTTCAGCTTCTCTCCCATGCCCATGATTCCTCCAGCTGCTCTGAGGCTGCTGGCTGCTTTGGGTTTAAACCCCGCAGACCATCACTGGGTGGTCTCATTCCCTACCACAACTGTGCAGGAGCACAAATCTCCTACCTTCTGAAACCGTCCTTACTCCTTCCCTACTCATCCACAATATCCCACATGGCAAACCAGGCACGTTACCCACATCTGCACCATGGCACCAGGACTGCTGTGTCTGAGGGCTTCCAGAGCCTGTTTTCTATGTATGGAATCCCAAAGTTCTCTCACAGTAACAAATTGTGCAGCATTTTGGGAAAGAAACAAGACATTTACCCACGGCAGTGACAGATCTCCATTGCCTCACTCTAGAGAGGAGTCAACAGTTTTGATCTGTATGCCAACAATCATTCCAGTGGTGCCTCAACTCCCTTCCTCAGCTGACTGCAGAGGCTCGACCTGGGGACATGGGAACCACTGGAAAGCTCCACGTTGGAGGCAGCTCCTCTCACCTCTGCCTTTACCTTGTCATTCAGAGCCATGTTCATGCAGAAGGGGCGGCTCACAAGCACAAACGCACCAGCTGCAGCAGCCTACACAGGCTGCTCACTTCAATCATTCTGCCTGGGAACCCAAGAACCCAGCAGTGGTGGAGTTTGTCTCTGCCACAGGCTGTGGTGGCACAGGGGAGATCCTGCTGCTGAAGGTGAGGATGATGGACACAAACTTGGAGTTTGCCCTGAAAGACAATCCTCCTCCAAGCACCTCCCGTGACAGCCAGGAGCTTCTGGTACCACAAACTAACTGAGAACCTCACAACTCCTGCATCAACAGCTTCCAGGTGTGTTACTGCCCTCATTGCCTGTCCCCTTTCATGCACAGTGTTCTTTTAGCCTCTCCCACAACCACCTCTCCAGCCACAGGTCTGCCTCTCCAGATAAGGAACCCCCTCCCATCTTCCATTCCCTTTGACAAAGTCCTGGTCAGCTGTGCTACACTCCATTCTGCAGTGCTGGAACAGCACATCCTCACAAGGCTCATGGCTAAGCTCCTACATGGGAAGTGCTGGGAACAGGGAATGACCCAGGACAAGGGCTGTCTCTCCGGCAGTGCTCAGAGCACTGGAGCACCTGCTTGTCTCCAACAGTGTCACCCGCGTCCCCGTGCTGGGGTGGCCACGGTGGGGCCTCACCTGGGCTGTGATCTTGGCTGTGGCAGCAGCAGCGGCCACGGCGGCGGCCGGGGGGAGTCCTCCCGGTGTGGCAGGGGTCAGCAGAGGCATCGGAGGCGTCACGGCCTTGCCCACGCGCAGGTACTGCCCACCCAGGTCGAAGAGGTTCATAGAGGACACGGCATCCTGAGAGGACTGCGCCTTCTCATACTCTGCAGGGATATGGGGGCTTCACATGAGGCTGCAGCACCCAACTGGCAGCTGCTGCCTTACAGCTCACCCCAATCTGCACTGGAACACTCCAAACTGCAGATACACCCCACTCTGCACACAGACACCTCAACCCTGCACAGACATCACATCCTGCACACTGACACCTTAAACTGCAAAGACACCTCATCCTGCAGACACTCCATCCTGCACACAGACACCTCAAACTGCACAGAGACACCTCATCCTGCACACACACCTCAATCTGCACACAGAGACCTCAACCCTGCACAGACATCCCATCCTGCACACTGACACCCCACTCTGCAGAGCGACAATCCATCCCACACAGACACCCCATCCCGCATGGACACCCCATCCTGCACAGACACCTCAACCTGCACAGAGACACCCCATCCTGCAGACACCCCATCCTGCACACAGACACCTCAACCTGCACAGAGACACCCCATCCCGCACACAGATACCTCAACCTGCACAGAGACACCCCATCCCGCAGACACCCCATCCTGCACACAGATACCTCAACCTGCACAGACACCCCATCCCGCAGACACCCCATCCTGCACACAGACACCTCAACCTGCAGAGACACCCCATCCTGCACACAGACACTCCATCCTGCACACAGACACTTCAACCTGCACAGACACCCCATCCTGCACACAGACACCTCAACCTGCAGACACCCCATCCTGTACAAAGACACCTCATCCTGCACAGACAACCCATCCTACACACAGACACCCCATCCTGCACACAGACACCTTAACCTGCACAGAGACACCCCATCCCGCACACAGACAATTCAACCTGCCCACAGACACCTCAACCTGCATAGATACCCCATCCTGCACACAGCCACCTCAACCTGCAGAGACACCCCATCCTGCACAGAGACACCTCAACCTGCACAGAGACACCCCATCCTGCACACAGACACCTCAACCTGCACACAAGACACCTCAACTTGCACACAGACACCGCAACCTGCAAGACACTCTATCCTGCACAGATACCTCAACCTGCAAACAGACACCCCATCCTGCACACAGACACCCCAACCAGCAGCTGCTGCCTCACAGGTCACCCCAACCTGCACAGAGATACCCCAACCTGCATTGCTGAGAGCAAAAGTCTCAACTGTAACTGTATCTCTGTTCAGGCACACTCTGTCCAAACTGACTTGCAGCCCATTGCCTAAGGCCACCCTGCCACTAGTTACAGAGGAAAAAGAAGGACAAGGCGGGGGACACACAGAGAAAGGCAGGGGCCTGGCAGGGACAGGCAGGGGACACGCAGGGAGTGGCAAGGGACTGGCCTCCCCAGAGCCCAGTACCTATGAATCCGTAGCCTTTGTGCTTCCCGGTGGTGGGGTCTCGCGCCAACGTGCAGGATTTGATCTTCCCGAAGGCCTCGAATACGCTCTTGATGTCATCATCAGACAGGTCCTGGTGTACTGACGCCACGTAGATGCGGTTGAAGGCTCGAGCCTCCTCTGCCAGCTGGTCTATGATGGGCTGAGCCTGCCCGATGTTACTGGGCCTCCCAACCTGCAGGGAACCATGGAGCGCATAGAATCATGGAGCCACGGAGTCTGGGTTGGAAAAGACCTTTAAGATCAAGTCCAACCGTTCCCCGGCACTGCCAAGACCACCAAGAACCCACAGCATTGAGGCCTCGTCTACATGGGTGTGTGAACACTCCCAGGAATGGTGACTCCAGCACTGCCCTGGGCAGCCTGCTCCAATGCCTGAGCACCCTTTAGGGAAGGAACTGTTCCTCAGCTCCGTTTAAACCTCGCCTGATGCAGCTTGCGGCCATTTCTTTTTGTCACATCCCTTGTTCCTTGGGAGCAGAGACCAGGCATCTCCTGGCTCCTCCTCACCCAGCCAAGAGCCTATGGGCCATCCTGCAGGGAGTGTCCTGAGCACCCATCCAAACCCAATCCTACCCATAAGGCCATGCTCAGTAAAATTGATGCAGCTCTGGGCTACATCCTGCACCACAGGAGATTCCACAGCACTGAGAGCCTGGACCTTGCTTTCTCCTCCACCCCATCTGTGTTCCCTGATGTGCCAAAAGGAAAAGCAGCTGCATGAAGACCTGAGAGCAGCTTCCAGTGTCTGAATGGGGCCTACAAGGAGAAGGACTCCTCATCAGGGACTGTAGTTACAGGACAAGGGGTGATGGGTTTAAACTGAAACAGGGTAAGTTCAAGTTAGATATAAGAAAGTTCTTCCCCATGAGGGTGTGGGGGCTCTGACACAGGGTGCCCAGAAAAGCTGTGGCTGCCTCATCCCTGGCAGTGCTCAAGGCCAGGTTGGACGGGGTTTGAAGCAAACTGGTCTAGTGGAAGGTGTCCCTGCCCATGGCAGGGGGTTGAACTAGACAAACTTTAAGGTCCCTTCCTACCCAAACCATTCCATGGTTCTCTTGATTTTAGACCCCCTCAGTTGTCAAACACTGCAGAGTGTATCAGGGATCAACGCAGGATATGAAACTCCACAGAAAGTGCCAGTTTCCCCAACTTCAACCCCCTAAGTTTCCCCTTTACAAGATCCCCTCTCACTGCCTGACAATACACAGCTGTAATCCCTCATTGCTCCCGCTGAACACTCCCCATTTCCCCGCTGCTTGTCCCTCACACCATCCACAGGCACGACACAAGTTTGATGCTGCTCATCCACCATCCAATGGTCCAAGACAAGGCAGCACTAAAATATCAAGAACCACCTTTGATTTGAGCTCAAGTGGCTTCCATTTTGTGAGGTGGAAAAGCCTGAGCCAGCTTAGCAGAACTGGCTGCTGGCCTTTAGCAGTGTGCAGGGGCACAGACCCAGAGCCACCATGTACTCAATGGGTGGAATATCAAGGTTTAGCATGGAACAGACCTCAGGTTATTTTTCACATGTGGGGAGCGTTCCAGGATAGTAATGGGCAGGAACCCATTACTCATAGGAGAGAGAACCAAGAGCTTTCAGAACATTCCTGCTGCTCACCTTTATGTTTCTTCCCCCCAGCATGACAGAATTCATCTGCTCCAAGGCCAACTGAGCAGCTTCAGGAACCTCGTATTCCACAAAAGCAAAACCCTAGGACAGGAGACACTTGTTAAATCCCACCAGCTCTGCCTCATGGGCAAGACTTCCCATGTTCTAGATCCCTGCTGTCACCTGAGGTGGTGTTTCCTTAAAGAAGCTTTTTATTAAAGAAGAAAACTGCACATGGAAGTAGAGAGCAGGCTATAGGCTTCCAGAGCCTCTCATGCTCAGAAGCCCAAGAGCAAAAGACCACTGAACACAAGCTGTATGTTGCTCCACACGCACCACCCCCCAGCACATCTGGCCCTGCCAAGCTCAGCAGAACAGGCAGCAACAAATCTTTAGCTCAGTGCTTAACCCTACAAGGATAAAGGCTCTGTCCTCTCCCAGATATATTCAGGAAGGCCTTGGAGAGAAGACAAAGCACCACTCAAGGGCTGTGATCCCACCTTGTGCTTCATGGTCACCGAATCCCAAGACATATCAATGCTTTTTATGGGTCCAAAGGGGGCAAAGGCCTGGCGAATGGTGTCCTCTCCCAGCTCGTAGTATATGGAGCCCACGTACACACGACACATGATGGCCAGAGCACGCTGCCTCTGAGCTGCCATCTGTATTGGAAAGAAGAACTGGTTGGTTAGCTCAGGCATGGCCCTGGACCTCAGCACCTCCTTCCCTTCCTCCTTCCCTCCCTGGAGCTATGGCCCAGCAGCAGGCAGCTCGTCGTCAGGCTGCAGCACATGCGCCAATGGGGAAGGCTTCTCCTGCTCAGAGCACACATGGCAGGAGTGGCCGAGGAACGGCCCCCTCCCGGGGCAGTCAATGGGCTCTGCCACCTCTGAGCCTCAGCTCCAACCCCACCGGGAGGTCTGACCCTCCCCAGCTCCAGCAACGCTTGCAGGAGAAGGAAATAACTTCATTCTGGGACAATTCCCCCTCCAGGCAGCAAAGGACTCCATCCTAGCCACTATTCACCAGCCCTCCCCTTCCCTCCCACGTGGGACAAGAGATCCAACACTGGGCACCACCATGGATTTCCACCCCCCACCATCCACCCTCCCAGGCAGCAAAAGAGCTGGATTTGGGAACCTCCTCCCCAACCCCTTGAGCACCTCACCCCCCTCCCCAGGCAGAATGAGCTCCAGGACTAGGCACCACATCCACTGCTTGAAGCAAAGAGAAACCAAAGGGTTAATGGGACCTCCCAGCTCAGCGTGTGGTGTCAGTACTGCTTCTGCCTGCTGCCACTGGCCCAGAGTGGTGCAGCCCCAAGGCCTCCGCCCTCAGGTGCAGAGAAAGGGTCTCTGGGATATTTGCTCCTAAATATGCCTGAAAACCTGTTTGCAAGACAAATCCCGCCATTCCTTCCAGCAGGAAATACACAATAAGCAGCAAATCCCTCAGTTCCCCAGGGTGGTTCTAGAGCTGCTAACTCTGGCAAGGGGGTAGGCCAGGTCCAGCAGTGTCCTGGCACCAAGGAGGAATCAGGCTGTGTGGAGGCAGCTCCCCAAGACTGAACTGCAGTGGCTGGAGACAGGCAGAGGGCTCCTGCTCTGGCGGCACTGGTGGAGCTAGCAGCAGGCCAAGGACTGCTGCACGGGAGGCAAAGGCAGCATTAGGTTGGAGGCCCCTCACTACAGCACAGTACTGGGAGCTCTGCACCACCACCTCCTCCCACCACCCTGCTCAGGAGGGATCCCTACGAGATGCTGCCTGAGGAACATCAGAATCAGTGTAAGCACCAAGTGTCCAGGGCTGCAGCACCTCAACCAGCAGAACAGAGGGACAGGGGGTCACAGCCTGTGCCTGGAGAAACCTTCTCCTTCACAGCACCCACAGTACGGGATTGCATCTACTACAGGACAGGCTGGAGAGGTTCAACTCCTGTTCTGGAATTCAGGAGGATACTATAAAGAGCGTTCTCACCCCATGTTGCTGCTCCTCAAGTGACATTAAGCTCAGGGGTGGTCCCGGACCTTAGAGTCCTCTCGCCTGGTTTAACACTTCACACTGTTAACAACAAGCACTTGTTCAAGTTACTGTGCTGTGACTGGGAGCACTACAGCATGTGCAGGACAGCAGAGGTGATGTCTCCCAGGTTATCTAACACATTCCCAGCTTGGGTGCAGGAAAGCCAGCAGCCTCTCAGTATGTGGTATGTCCACAGAGGGGGTGAGAGCCACCACCAACCACCTCACCCAGACTGTAAGAAACCTTTAGTGTCTCACTAGGGAGCACTTCTGGTCAAGCCCCTGCTTCTGCAGCCTTGCACAGGGACTCTCCACCCTCTGAAATACAGAGACATGAAGAGATCATATTCTCCTCTCTTTATCTATGCCACAGAAGGAAATGCAGTGGCATCTGTCTTCTCTGCAGGAGAAAATCCACATCTTACCCTGCTGCAGAGGGGCAATAGGAGGGGTGGCTTTAGGACCTTTACATCACCAACGCTGGGATCTGGACCTGAAATGCACATGACTGGGGTGGACCACTGTGGCTACATGTGGATCACTAACACGAACTGGAAGCATCAAGTCATGGTGATGCAGTGGACCTGTGAACTAAGCACATGACAGCGTCAGACACTCATCTCTAGAAACCTCACTGGCTGCACCAAGTAGATTTTACTGGTAACTGGCCCTCCTCCTCTAAAATGGAGTTTGAAGTACCTGCAGCCTCCACTTGCCCTCAGTGATCTGGGTTAGGGCTGGGGAACGGTTGGACTTGATCATCTTAAAGGTCTTTTCCAACCTGGTCGATTCTATGTTTCATAAAGGCAGCAATTAATAGTTGTCATGTTGCTGTCAAGTGCTTATGAAGGTTTAAAGACAAGCCAAAGCATCATCTTGATCCTTTATACAAAAATCACCACCACTGGCTTGTCCTAATCCAGCAGCACCAGGGAACAGCGCTCATCTTGCTGTTACAGGGAGATGCTGTTCTGCAATGCTCAGAGGGGTAAGGAGCCAGGAAGCTTCCATCCCAGGCACTGCGATCCTCATGGAGGAAATGATCAGTCTTGTCAGCAAGCACTGGGCAAACAGGGCTCTGTGTTCTGCATTCCTGATGGGCTCTGGCATAAAGCACTTGCTGGGACCAGGGCATCTTAACGGGACTGAACAGCACCAGAGCTGAAGGCTTCAGTGCAGGTTCCTGTCTCTGGGTCCTGTTCAGCAGCATCCCTGCAGGAATGGCTGAGGAAAAGAAAGCACCAGATTCTGCCCTTGATGCTAAGAGGAAATTCACCATTTCCAGCACAGGCTTTTCACTGCCCAGCTGTGAAAAAGGAGCCAAAACCATTTTATAAAGCACAAGTGCTGAGGTTCTGCTCTTGAGGAACATCCATATGAACTGAGAGGAGGTTCTTGGGTGCCTGATTCACAGGGAGATGTGTGCTACCAACTCATTTCAGCTTTACATTCCACCATACAACCTCCTTTGGCTCCCCTGCTGACACACCCTGCTGTTAAAGGAGGGAAAGGTGGTGATTTTAGTTGTCTCTTTCATTTTGGGGTACAAGCCTCCAGTTGCCTTTGACACCAAGCAGAAATATTTTGTTCCAGCAGAAATGGTGACAACTGAAACTTTGCATGTGGAGTGGAGATTAGAGGACACACAGTAGCCATTGTCCAACATGTCCAGGGAAAAGAAGGGGATGGATAATCCCAGGGAATTAAGCTCTTTGCACTGAAGGGCCGTGCGGGTTCTCTGTACACCCTGAAGTGTGGTTCCTTCCCTCCTGCCTTTACTCCAAGCCGTATTCACCCAGTGTGGGGACTGCAGAGTGCAGAGCAGCCCTGCTGAGACCTGCTGTGCCAGAGAGCTCCCAGCACCGTGGCTGCAGGCCAGTGCTCTCAGTGTGGTTCTCAGGAGATCACCCATGTGTGAGTTACCTTGGCAGCCAGTTTGGGGTCAGCACCTCAGAACTGCAGCGTCTCTAGAAACGCAGCTCCCACACTTTCACAGGCTGGGTTCGGAACTGGCCGAAATCTAACGCTCGCTTTGCCACCTGACTCCAGGACCCCGACTGCCAGTGGCCCATGTCCCAGTGCCAGTGTCACAGCAGACTGCACCCGGCCTAGGGTCTTCCTCTGGGGAGTTTACACTTTGCCTTTGCTTGCTGTGCTCGTCCACAACGGGTATGTGGAGGGTTGTGCTGGGTTCAGTTAAGAGCATTGCGTTACCACTACGTCCTTCCCCACTCTAGGCCCTGACTAAGACAAAGTGCCCAAGAAGAAGTGAATATGTCTATTGACCGATTGTAAAGGTGAGAGAGGATCTCCAAAGCCCATTGTCACTGCTGCCATCTGAAAGACAGTAAAGACAGAGTTCAGTCTGTTGGAGCTGAGCATACTATGGCTGTTTGTCACATCTCAAGCAGAGCGGCGGCACGGGGAACCTGCGGAGAGGCCTCTCCTTCCTTGCCCCTCACTGCCTGGGCCCAAGGACTGTCCAGCGCTGGGACCCCGCAGAGTCCAGTCCCACCAGGCCAGGGTGAGTTGTGCTGCTGCCACTGCCTCAGGAAGCAGGGTCTTCTCCCAGGGGGGGACTCAAGGCAATAGTAACCTCTGCAACCACTGTCGTTGATTCACCCCCAGCATTCTAAAAGGAGCCCTAGGGTCAGACACTCAGAAACACGCACAGCCCTGAGAGGCCACACTGTCTACAGGTGAGCAGCGCTCCTCCACTGAATTCATCCTGCAGACCTCAGCCACTGATCCGGGCTTCCTCATATGGAAGGAGATGCGTCCGAGACATCTCTGAAGGGAGGGAGATGTACAGACCAGCCCGCTGGCATTCATTCCAGCAGTAGCAGGAACAGCCAAGGAACATCTCTCACATTGTAAAGGAAAGGGAAATGGGGGCATAGAGAGGGGAGAGAGTGACCCTCTCCTCAAGCAGAATTGATGGTAAGAGGATTCTGTTCCCAGTAACCCCAAACAACACCTTAAACACCAGCTCAGAGTGAAACCCACGGCAAGTTATTTGGCTTCTGGCATTTCAAGAAGCATTTGGGCAGCCAACGGGAGAGAAATGCTTAAAAACTCGCTCTTTGGATGAGCTTTGGGGCAATTTGGGGAGGTGGGCAAACAGCTGGGGTGGTTTAGTGAGCTGGAGACAGAGTATTGCTATTTCACTGTAAAACAGCTGCATGTGCCCGGCCTCAGGGCTGTGCTCTGCTTCTGAGTGCACAAAACTCCACCCTGAGGGGGAGAAACAACACAGAAGGAGCATCTTGGAGGGTCTCTCACCTGGAGGTTGGTGAGCTGCTGTTGCTGGTGGGCGATGGTTTGCTTCACCAGCACACTCTTGATGCTCTGCTCCATCGCATACTTCTTTGCCTGGGAAGAAATAGACTCTGTAGTCACAGGACAACACCCTAATGCAGGGAACAGCATCTGACTCCACAACAAAGCTCCCCAGATCCACACACTGGCTGCAGGGAACATTCCAGCGCTCCAGCCCTATGAACCATGGCACCATACGTAAGCCAGCAGCTCACCAACATCCTGCTCTGCACCTAGGAGTTCTGGAATACACCTTGGAATACAGCACAGGGATTGAGCAGATGGACTCAACCTGCAGCAGGCACCACATCAAGGAAGCAGCATGCACCAGACACGTGTCATCTCCCTCTTCCTCCCTCAGCCCCTTAGATCCCACCACAGTACCTTACCTGCTGGGATGAGGGCAGGACAGAGCCTCCATCAAGTCCTCTCCTCTCAGAGAACATCTGGACAAAGAGTTTCTCCAGAAGGGAAGGGCCCCCAAACACCAGGTCCAGTCTCTGGCCTGGGTTCTCCCTTCCTTGGCCTTCCCGAGGCTGGGGCACCCACTCTGCTCACACAAGGCTCCCGCTAGCTCTCTAGTTCCTGCCTCAGACACAGGCTCACTGCTTTGACCCTTTCAGTGCCCTACACATCTGACAGGGCCCAAGCTGCATCCCAAGGGTACTGACACGGAGGCTCTCTGTCAAGAGAAATCCTATTCCCAGGGGAGGTCCCAGCACTCAGCCACCCCTCGGGCACCTGCTTTCCATGGCTGCAGGGGTTTAGGAGGCTCTAAACCGTGGATATGAGACGTGCGCTTCTGAAACCTGGAAACGGACAATGGCATTTACAGCTGTGAGCCAGCAGAGGCCGCTCCGCACCAGGAGCTACACACACACCCCCAGCTCCTGCCGGGAGCAGCACCGCTGCCGCACCGCACAGCCACGGCTGGCTCTTGCCCCTCCAGACCCAGCTCTGCCTCTCCCGGTGAGCTGGGAATCACACCCTCAGGGGGAAGGCAGCAGAAATCTCCCATCCTCCGTGTGAGACAGACCCAATCACCCCAGATCAAGAGCTCCGCTCAAATGTCGTCTGGATTAGACCAGCCTGGCTCAGATGGGTGGAAAACACTTGCAATGGGGCTCCTCACAACATCAGTGAGCAGCAGGTCGGGGCGGGGGGGGGGGGGGATTGTCCCCAACACTGCGCGCTGGGGAGACCCCCCCTTGCAGTCCTGGTCCAGCTCTTGGGCAATGACACAAGTAGGATGTGGAGCTGTTGGAGTGAGTCCAGAGGAGGCCACTGCAGGAAGATACTGCAAGGGCTGGAGCAGCTCTGCTCTGGAGCCAGGCTAAGAGAGCTGGGCTGCTTCAGCCTGGAGAAGAGAAGGCTCCCTAAGGGGAAACCTTAGAGCAGCTCCAGTGCCTAAAGGGGCTGCAGAATACCTCGAGAGGGGTCCTTTGGACAAGGGCCTGTAGGGACAGGCCAAGGGGAATGGCTTTAACCTGCAGAGGGGAGACTGAGATGAGCTCTTGGCATGTAAGTTCTTCCCTGTGAGGGTGCTGAGGTGCTGGCACAGGGTGCCCAAAGAAGCTGTGGCTGCCTCATCCCTGGCAGTGTTCAAGGCCGGGCTGGACAGGGCTTGGAGCAAGCTGCTCCAAGTTGAAGGTGTCCCTGCCTGTGGCAGGGGCCTGGAACTGGATGAGCTCTAATGTCTCTTCCCATTCAAACCATTCCATTGTTCCATGAACATGGGAAAGAGCATAAGGGAAAATAGACATTTTGCGATGTGTTCTTGTGTGGATGGACTCAAAGAGCAGCTGGAACACAGCAGAAACTGCTCCCTGTGGAGCACATGCTGCTCCTCCCAGGAACCTTGTGGTCATTGTGTGTTGTTTCAGCATTACAGTGTCAACTCAAGATGTCATTTACTTATGATTTTAATTACAAACACTCTCCCCACCCCAACAGCAAATTCCACATTATGCTCCCCAAAAGCATCTCCAAGCTCTAAGCCAAATCAAGTCATTCTTTGGCAACTGGAAGTGTGAATCCACACACAGCATAGCCAGACCCCAGGCCCGTTCTTGGGAGGTGGGCTCCCTCTTGTAGTATCCGAAACAGATGTTCATAGAACCCCCAAAACCCCCAACCAGGAACTAAGCCCACATGATGGTTACTCACCTTCTGCAGAGCTTCCTGCTGCTCTGGTGTGAGGGGCGGAAGGCCCAGCTTCGCTGCTGTGCTCTGGCCATTCTCCATCTTAATGGACTCTGTGCCCTGAAGAAACAGGAAACAGTCATGGAAAACCTGTCTCAGCAGGGGTTACCATTCCTTCCTTCCCAGACCCCAGAGCACTTCATGTTGGACTGGCACAAATGCCTAAAATGTCCTCCCAAATGCATGAAAAGCTGCTGGTATTCCAGCACTCCCTATGGGAGAGCTATCAAATTGACAGAGGTCCGTCCTGCAAAACCCATGGTCAGTTATTCCTGGCACATCAAGTATTAGCAGATTCTTCCCAGGGTATGGACTTGACTTTGGATGAAGAGATTCAGCACAGGAACATGGAATGCTTTGGGTTGGAAAGGCTCCACCACCTGCCACGGGCAGGGAAACCCTCCACAACCCCAGGCTGCTCCAAGCCCCATCCCACCAGGCCCTGGAACCACCCAAGGCCAGGGTTAACACAGCAAAGCAGCTCCTGTCTCTCCAGGAGCAATCACCAGCTTTTACCCTCAGGGGAGTCTCTGCATCCCAGAAGTGCCAGCACAATCCCCAGCTCAAATAGGGTTCACCATTAAACTCCGGCTCAGAGAGGCCTCAGCTCTCCAGTGACTAGTTAACACTAACACCCACATGTGTGTGTGCCCAAGTACCCTGCAGCAGGGGCAGGGCAGAGGCAGGACCAGAACCACACAACCGCCCTCCCAGCCTGGAACAGAGCTGCTGCCCTTGAAAAAGATCTGATACAAAGCAACTGGAATTTCAGGTAAGGACCCACGGGTGTCCCACTGACTGGAACTCCTGCAGGACAGGAGTTCATGGCACTGCTGGTGCTGGCCACAGCTGGGATGTTCCCTGTGGCACAAATGTCTCTGGAGCACCACAGAGTCCTCCACAACATCCATAATCTTAGAGGTACAGCAAGATCTGAACGCGTTACCAACATGGAGAGCAGCAAACAGCTCGTGTGGCCACACCTGAAACCTCAAAGCCACAATGTTCAGAAGCAGAAGATCCTGCCCACAGCTGCTCAGAAGTTGCAGAGAACCACAGAACCAACCAGGGTGGAAAATAGCTTCAGGATTATACAATACAACTATTCCCCAGCACTGCGAAGGCATCACTAAACCACAGCATCGAGGGCCTTGTCTAAATGGTGTGTGAGCACTCCCAGGGACGGTGGCTCCAGCACTCCCCTGGGCAGTTCCAATGCCTGAGCACCCTTTGGGGAAGGAATTGCTCCTAATCTCCATCTAAACCTGCCCTGGTGCAGCTTGAGGCCATCTTCTCGGAGCCTTGAGGCTGTTCCTTGGGAGCAGAGCCTAGCTCCCTCCTGGCTCCATCCTCCTCTCAGACAGCTGTAGGGAGCCATCAGGTTCCCCCGAGCCTTCTCTTCCCCATCTGAACCCCTCAGCCCTTTCCCATCACACTGTGCCCCAGGCCCTGCACCAGCTCCATTGCCCTTCTCTAGCCCAGCTCCAGCACCTCAAGGTCTCTCTTGTAGTGAGTGGCTCAAAACTGAACACAGGATTCTAGGTGCAGCCTCACCACTGCCCAGTGCAGCGGCACAACCATTGCCCAGGTCCTGCAGGTCATACCACTAGAGCTCTGGGTAACAAACCACAGCAGCACAAACCTGTTGCTGTTGTCAGCAGCACTCAGCACCAGGTCACATTAGAGCTGTGAAACTACTTCAGTATCAAGTTTAACCCCACCTCAGTTCCATGCTAGCAGCAGTGATGCTTTTCCCAGCAGCAGGAGCACTGGAGAAAGAACAGGCTCAATACAGAAATGACAAATCCCATCGATTCCAGTGCAGCTACATGGCTCTCACATGCCCTCAGTAGATGTGCTGTTGGGCTCAGCATATGGTGGGTTCTTGACAGTTTATGTGGACACCTGAAAAGCCTCAAAACTCTGGGGACTTTGAGTAATAGCTCCCAAGACCTAACTCCATGTCCTTAGATCACTGCCCCTGACAAACTCCTCTGCCTCTGCTTCAATTCCTTCCCCATTTGTGTGTCTCCACAACAGGAGCAGAGCCTGTGCTGCAAACCTCCTTTCAGGAAGTCAGCTGAAAGCAAAGCCTGAACTTCCTAAACACCGAGCTGAGTTCCTGCTACTCAGGGTTATCTTGTCCCTAACTCTGAAGCTTTTCCAGGCAGTATTCCCCACTCCCATGCTCCCAAGACAAAGCAAAGGCTGCAGCTGCCCTGGTCAGTCCACACTGGACTCTCTTCAGGCTGATGCCCTGGTCACAGCAGGAACAGCCAATGTCCTTTCCAGCAGGGAAAGGAGGTTTAAACAGACACCTTGAGAAGAAAGAATCCAGGGAGCTTGTGGGGACACGGAGCTGGGTCTCATTGCAAGGATGACACCAAGGCCATGGGCAGCTGCTGAAGCTCAGTGAGGTAAGACATCTTGATACAATGCTATGGGATGGACAGGCTCAGCTCAGCACCAGCGGATGGGAGCTCAATCCACACAGAGGGCACCCAGCTCATGACAGATCCTACTGGAGAAGGTGTTTTAAGCCTGTGTAACACTGGCAGGACTTAGGACTTCACTGAAGAGGTGCATCAAGGCTCAAGAGTAGGATGGATCTTCCAGAGCAAACGCTACTGTGTAGCTCATAGTAGTTAAAAGCATGGAGCACAAAGTGTCGTGGTTCGAGGCTCTCAAACTCATGCAGCCGCTCTCTCACTCACTCCCCTCTCTTTCTTCCCCAGTCTGAGGGGATGGGCAGGAGGATCGAAAGAATGCAACTCCCACAGGTTGAGATAAGAACAGTTTAGTAACTAAGATATAACATAAATCACTACTGCTA
>JASSUY010003202.1:0-22878 GCA_032466535.1 Forpus xanthops | reverse complement strand
TGTTGAAGGCCAGGTTGGACACAGGGGCTTGGAGCAAGCTGCTCTAGTGGAAGGTGTCCCTGCCCATGGCAGGGGTTTTAGAGTCCTGAACATCAAGGTAGCCCTACTAGACAGCCTGTGCTCCTGGGAGGTTTCAAAGCTTTAAGGGCTGGCTGATTCCCTGGGTTGTCTGGTCCAAAGGGTTGCTCAGCTTGGCTGGGAGACACCTGACTCAGGACACCATGTCCTAGGGCACTGCCTGTGAAGTTCAGACCTGGAAAGTCCATCAGTACTCAGTCCTGGGGCAGAGTTTACCAGCAAACACCAAACCACAGTGACAGAACTGAAATCCCCGGTGTTCATCCACTTACAGTTATCCAAGTATTTCAGGCACTAAATCAGCTCCATTCCATTCCACATATTGTGACCAGGTCAGCCCCTGTGCACAGGGAGGTTTGATTTAGCACAGCCAGGTCCTTGTGCTTACGTGCACACACTTTCCATCAGTCTTAGAAAACACGGGCAGAGCGCACACACGTGTGTGTCAGGAGAGGAAAAGAACACAAAGAAGAGGAGGAAACCCATCTCCAAGAAATCACTGATTAAAATTGCTCCCAAGTTCCCGTTCCCTCCACAAATAAAACACTTTGTGAAAGTCCAACTTAGGGTGGATAAAATATCAGCCACGTGCCTGACTTACAGCACTGGGACTGAGGTTTGGGCACCACTTCAAGACTTTCCCCTAGGAGTCTATCCAAACCCTCTTTGCTTGTGATGTGGAATAATTTGGAAGCGTTTTTAGGCTGCCGGCTGGGATAACACAAGGGCTATTGTAAACACACATGCAGGCTATCAGCACCAAACCCACACAAATACGGGCTGTACACACATAAATAACCAGTGCATGGCTCTTTTTGCCTTTCTTTTTCTTCGGAAAGAAATGAATTGCAATGCTGAGTTAAAGACGAAATCCCTGAGCAGGTCATAAGAAAAACAGTGATTGTGCATGGAAGGAATCCTGCTTCACCTCGTTTTCATAAATGAAATGTACTTAAATGCAGGCCACTAGATCTAAAGGGCTATGGATAAGAAACAGCCATAACCAGCTCTCGTCCAAGTGTGTGCGGTGAAGCAAGACTTGCATTTCTGTGGTTGCTGATTCAAAAGTACTGCTGCTAGCCAAGAAAGTCTGGCAATCTCAGAGTAACCAGGGCACAGAGACCTGCACAGGCTCTGAAATAACCTGCTGAAGATACCTGACCCAGCCTGGGGCTCTGAGCCTGAATCACTGCTGTTTGTCTCAGCTCTGCTTTGGGCAGAAAAGGTATTGCTCTTTCAAAGTCACAGCTTTCTGGGATAGTTTTGATTTCCTCCACTACAGTGGCCAGGATGAGATCCACCTCACCTGTGAGACACACTGTAGGATCATAGAACCATGGCATGGTTTGGGGAGGAAGGGACCTTAAAGCTCATCCAGTACCAACCCCCTGCCACAGGCAGGGATGTCTTCCACTAGAGCAGCTTGCTCCAAGCCAATCACCTCCATATCCTTCAGTATGTCTTCAGACATCTTGAATTCCATCTGAGGAAGGGACTGCAGCAGCTCCACTTCCCTTCCTCCTGAATCACAGCATTTTTCCTTTCCCATCTCCTCCAAGAGGTGCAGTGGGACAGAAGTGAGCACACCAAAGAGCAAGGCTGCTGTCTACCATGGCAACTGCTTTTCCTGCAAGGAACAGAATCTCTCCATATCTGGCCCCAAAAGGACTCAAGACGTCCAGGAGATGCAGCAGACCCTTTGTCCATGCCAAGCCTACCCTATGTGTAAAAAACCAATCGCAAACCTGTCAAGTTGATAGATGCTGAGGTTTCCCGCCTTGCCATGGGATGGGGTTTGAGCAGAACCATTCCACATGTTGGTTGAGGGGAAATGAGGTAGCAGATTCATCTGCAGTAATAAATGGGGTGGCAAACAAAAACACTGCAACTGCATCATCTACAAATAGTATTTCCCCACGTAGGAAGGAGCTGGAAATTGAAGTATCATCTCTTGTGGAGACATGTAAGTTCTTTGCTCTTCCTCTGCCAGCGCTGCTTTGACCAACCTTGTACCTGAAGCAATGCTTAAAATAAAGGAGCCATTCAGCTTTTACATGGGTGTCTCGTAGCTGAAATCATAAAGTTTATGGGATGGAAAACACTAAACAGGCCAGAAGGACTGGTTAAAGCCCTCTGAATGAGAAATCTTGCGATTCCTGCTCCGATCTAGACTGAATTTGCAGGAAACAGCAGCACGTTGAGAGCCCACTTAGAGCAGCTTTGCTGGAGATTTGATCCAAAGCCTGTAGCAGTCTGATTAAACTTCCTCCGCTGCAGCAGCCTCTGGGCAAAGCAATGTCATCAACTTCTTACAGCCCATTCATGGGGCTGGTCTGATGCATTTCCCAAACCAGAAACTCGGTGCCAAGGTCCCAGCAGTCACAACCGACCAGCAGCTATTATACAAAGGAAGACAAAGCTCCTGATGTTAAGCACATCCAAGACAACATGCAGAAAAGAGTGTAAAACAATTAAAACACCTAATAAAGCACTGAGGGAATTTGAGATGCATGGATTTTAGCTGAGTTCATCATGCACAAAGCTGAGTTTAATTGAATTAAGATAGCAATCAAAGTGTGATCCTCAACAGCAAAGTCCTTCCTCAAATCTTTGTTCTTGACCTTGCCTGGAAGGCTTTGCTTAAGCCTTTGAGACTTGAAGAAGTAATGTGAACCCCCCATTGTTCGGTGGCCCATGAGGGTCACACATAGAAGGGGGACTGAGAAGAAGTCAAGATACAGTTAAGCAGCAGAGAGTCCCAAAGCAGGGACAGCAGAGGAAAGCACCTGAGGAGAATGAACCTGGTTTGCAAGGCTTGACGTCTATAAGACCCATTCATCCAGCTTCAAGATACTTCAGCTACAGATGCCTGGAGGTTCACTCCCCATGGAGTGAAAGAAGGCTTCTACATGTACCAATAGGGGTTACTCAGTTAATGTCAGTGGGAAATGGCATGAAATGGGAGAATTTACCCATCACACTGCCACAGAGAACCCTCCCGGTTTTGACTTGTCCTGCCAACCTCATCAGGTGCTTTCAGGCACTGCCTTTATCCAGGATACATCTACAGGTTATGTATGAAGCAATCAGATCTCACCTTTAGCCCCCTAGTTTTACCATTACACAGCCAAGAGTTGTGCAGTGATCCATAGCACCACTGAGAAGACAACTCCTGTGAAAGAACAAGCTCCTGTGAGGAACAGCAGAGACATCATGGCAACCACGTGAGTTTTAAACAGCAATAAACTGCAGTGCATAAACACTTTCCAATGAGAGCCTGTGTCAGGCTGAACACAGGATCTGAGCATCGGGGCAGCATGACAACTGCTCTAGAAAATGGAAGGACACATTCATTTGGGCTTATCAATGGCAACATTAAAGAGGCTCTTCCAGATTTCAGTGACTTTTCTTCTTGTGAGCAACATTAGGAGTACACGCTCTGCGAAGCCATGATCATCATCCACAGAAAGATAAGGAACATTGGCTCGACCCAAGGCTCAGGGCAGTTGAATATTGGGCAAGCATCCTTCACTAAGCCAAGGTGGGAGGGGGATGAGGTCTCATGCACATCCTTTGAAGGGCTGGAGAGCAAAACAGCCTAAGAATATTCCCAAGGCTGAGATAAATTAAGACGCACGTTTCCTTGGGATGCTTGGGATGCTCTGTGATTTTATGGCATCCAAAGTGCTAAGAAAAGCGAAGCGCTGCCAAGCCTCCATTGCTATTCATATGGTAAAGGTCAGAGAGGTGCAAAAACGTCAGTTTTGCGAGTTATGAACTTCTGTAGCAGTTATCAAAATGCACACAGTGTCTAAAGCTCTTCTTACGGTTAAGTAACAAGCACAAACTATGGCAATGACAACATAACGCACAACTTAAAGCACCCATTGGTACCAACTTAGCACATGAATCAGTGTCTGGTGCTGCAGATAATGTGGCAGCATGCAAAAAATACCTCGCTACTTGCATAGTCCATTAAGTCCTGTTTAGCCTCCGATGAGGGAGCATGGTACGCTGGGTTTGGGAACATGAACTAGGAATGATCAGTCTAAGCGGCCCTTCACACCTCTTATTCTGGTTTTCTTAAGGCCATTAAAGAGGTAATGGGCAGCTGAAACACCACAGACAGGAAGCAGAAATGGACCTACTTTCAGTCTCCCTTCCTATAATGTTCACTTCATATGATCTCAGCTCCGTTCTCTCCCCTCCATGTCTGCAGGTTGAAGCACTGATGATGAAGATGCTAAGCACTAACTCTGCCATGGTGAAACCAAGCTCTGGCTGAGGTCACTCCCAGCTGGAAAAGCAAGCCCATAACACCAAATGTGAGTCCAAGGAATAGAAAAGCAGCACTCCCGCCCCTTGCTGTGCCACAGACCTCTTGTGTGATTATGGGTATGTCAGGTGAGGCTGCGTTCTAAAAGGGGGTTTGGTTTGGGTTTAAGATGTGCTTTGGCAAAACCTTTCCATTCTGTCAATGCACTTTCAGCTGGAAATTTCAATCTGCAAAAATCCCTGTATACCAACATTGGGAAATTCCCAGTCAGGTCCAATTAACATGGCAATTTCAATGCGAGGAGGCTTGGCTGCTCAGACTTCACTTGAGACAAAAGCATTTGTGCTTGCACATCAGACACTGCTCCCTCTGAGACTCACAGGAATTCCGTCTGCCCATTCCCAGCTTCTCTCACGGTGCTGTGGATCACAAAGTCTGACCCCACTACCAGGTTCATGCATAATGGGAAAGGGAGGAAACTCTACCAGGAGGAATTTAGTGAGAAACCTCATCTTGGGGAGAAGAACTAAAAGCAGGAGTAGGAGCATCTGGCTTTGTAGCAGGGTGGAAAGCACAGTTCTTCACTACAAAGAGAAACACATATCCCGGGAAGCAAGAGGCCAGAACCCATCAGAAACATCTACACAAGCTCTCATCAGAACCCATAGTCCCAGAATGCCAGAGGCACATTTCTTCCCACTTCAGAGTAAGGCATTGCCTGCTGGGTAGGAACGAGTAAGTTGAATCAAGCCAGCTTGACTTGCACATGGGCTGGGATTTCAAGAGCCAGATCAGAACTTAGTAGCAGCCCTGGAGCCAAACACCCCATTTTGAGCACATTAGCTGGGGTTCCACAAGCATGCATGAAGGCGTCTGACTGCTCAGCCAGCCCTTTCCCATGTTGTGATGACAGCAGGGCTGTTCCCAGTGCTGGCAACTCCTCCATGGTTATTAGCAGCAAGTAATCCAAGCATTTCTGGGCTTGTCATTACAGTACCTGATGGTCTTCCATGAGTTCAGAAGTAATTAAGAGGTTTTCTTTGGTTGCGGAGAGTCCAAGCTGGAAATATGAGTGCCTTGATCCTAGACACTCCATGTAGGGAGACATGGATGGTGCTGGGCTCTCCAAAGGGGAATTGTGACCCAATGGGCAGTCCCCTTGGAGTGCTGCAGGCGGTGGGAGGAGGTGGCACTGGTTCCTTTCCTTGCCCATCAGGCTTTGGCATGTTTCTGTTTGCAGATTCAGAGGTGCAGTTGTGGTGGGGATCTTTCAGGCTGGCAAACAAAAAGCAAGTGGTCCAAGTTGGCTGCTCCCTTGGGCAAGTGTTTCAACACAAGTCCTCACAGGGGCAAAAGCGAGGGCACATCGTGTCCTACAGCTCCATGGCCAGTGGGTGGAATGACAGATGAATTTACAAGCAGGTCTCACCCTATGAGCCTGGGGATCTGGGGGAGCTGAGCCTTCAAACTGAGACATGCAGCTACCTCCTTTCTCTGTCCTGATTAGCCTCAGCCAGTAGACAGACTCCAGGCTGTTGAGACCAAAGCATAGGTAGACCCTTATATCACCCTAAAGACTCCAGGATCAGGCAGGCTGAGTAGAGGTACTCAAAGCATCAGCTGGGAGATAAGTAGGGAGGCCATAACTTTGGTGGTGGTTTCATCCAAACTGCTTGCCAGTGCTGCTAGAGAATAAACAAGCTCCATGCTCACCAGCCTGGCTCCAAAGGGGTCCACTCATCAACTCTAATTGGATTGAAAGTGAGGATCCTCCACACTACATCAGAGCCTTGTCCCTTTTCACCTTCTGAGAGAAGTAGAGCTGAGCATCAATGCTGCTCTTAACACTTGTCTCCATTCCAGTTCTTGTCCTTGAGCTCACGCACATCTGGAAAGGCAAAAAATCCCCCAAAGAAACAGCACACTGGAAAAGATGCCTTTGACCTGAGTCACTGGGACACAGAGGAGAAACCAATCATGTGGAGACAAGGTGAAAGGCGTTATTCCAAGGAATTGTGCAATGAACAAAAGAAAACTCCAAACCAAAGCAATCACACCCACTGGGGAAGATGCCTGCCCCGAGAAACCCCACAAATCAGAACCACCCATGAGAGCTCAGGCATCTCTCAGCATCCTTGTAACCTGCAGAGACAGGACATACAAGCATGCTGGGATCTCCTGGAAGATATTCCGAACCCAGTGGTGAATATAAATCATGTGTTAATGCACTTAAGTATCTCCAAAGCAGTTCATGGTATTACAACACACCACTCTCCTGACAGCTTTCTAGCAGGATAAGTGAGCATTGGAGGCTTGGAAACAGGATCACGGTACATCCCTTAATGACCAGGAGGGTCTTCAAAAGGTAGCCCCCATCCCAGATCAGGAGGTGAAAAGTCAGCTTGCCATCATCTGCAGAGACACATTTCTATGAGCTGCTGTTAGCTTACCACCCTAGGCTGTGCTTAGCAATAGATTATAGTTGCACCAAGTACAGCTATGGGCTACATTTTACCTACGAAAAAACCCAGAACCCATTGTGTTTTGCAGTTTTAGTTTGGTTTGTTGGTTTTTTCACATGTTAGCCTCCAAAAATGTAGTTCTTTGGGGCAAATGAAAGATACTGAATTGAAAGCAGGTTTAACGTCTCTCTGAAGAGCCCCCCCAAAGCCTTCAATAGAGTCAACCGAAAGAGCTTTTGATTACTGTGGTTTGTTTGCCCCTTTTGTCTTTAGCTAGTCCAGCCAAGCAACAAATACTTGAGCATCTACTTCAGCTTTTCCTTAATCTGCATTTCTCCTTTGGCAAAGCTGCATGGTCCTCGAGCACGTATCCTTACTAACACAGGGCCATATCACCACGCTGTCCAGCTCAGCACATTCTGAATCCTCAGTACTAATTAGATTTGTCAGGCACTAACTGCTTTTGTTAGAGATTACTCCCACCCCTAGGGGACTCCTCTCTTCCCTTTGAATCTGGCAGAACAAGTCTTGCTGCCTGTGGGTGTATGTGGAGGTACATCAAGTTCTCCTTCCATGGATGGCTCCAGTACATCAGGCTGTGTAATCAGTTCCGCATGAAGGTTTGTGACAAAACCATCTCTTCTCTGACAGAGCTTTCTATGGAAGGAGTTTTAAACTGCTTCCAAGTTGCTATTAAAAAAGAAAGGGAGGGAAACACTTATGCAAATAATGAAGTGTTAACAGCTCATGCAGTATTTGGTGCTTTTCCCTAAGCCACAGCTCCTGGGGTTCACAGGGGAACCTGAGCCTCACATCTGCAAAGAGAGAAGGAACATTTCAATGGTGCCAGGACCAGGTTAAACAAACATTTACAAAGACTCACACAGGTATCACTGGGCTTGCCTTGGAATGAGAGGAATCTGCAGTGCCTGTTTTCTCCAGTCCTTTTGAAGTCTATTCTAAGACTTCAAATCTCACTGGTTTTAGCCACACTCTCATTTTATTTGAAGCATGAAGGGAACAATATTTATCATTGAAACAAAGGAGACAGTTCTCTTCCCTCCCTGCTCTCATCTTCTGTCACCAGACAAGCGCATCCCTCCCCTGCACTAATAGATGGATAAAGGCTCGCCTTGATGTTGAGAGCTTTGTAGAAGAATTAATTACAGATCCTCGCTTTACAATTGCCAGTGAAGATGCTCCCATTATCTGCCACAAGGCACAGACACACACACTCATGGCTTTACCTGCACAGAAAGAAGCTTGCAGTGTGCTGCGAGATGACTTTGAAGGCTGCAGTGAAAGCTGGTCTCTAAAGAAAGTATTGGAGGGGCCACCAAAGACCTCCATAATGCTGAACCATAGCTGGGGGACATCAGAAGGTCAGAAGGAGAGAGAAACAATAATAGCTCAGACATTATAATGCCCTTGCCAAAACGAAGAGAATTGAGGCTAAGACCATAAGAAAATGATTCATCGACTGTACTTACAATGTGACATTCAGCATGAGCTGAGGGGCTGTAAGTCTGCTAAACAGACTGAGAGTGATTGGAAGGAGATGTGAAATCACAGCACAGAAACCTCTCCTTAGAGAAGACATCTCAAAATGCCAGCATGCAAACTGTGTTGCATGCTCCCAGTTCAGCCTTTGGACCCAGCAATACAGAGTGGTTTAAGATCAAGACCACTTGTGTACTTATGACTCCAACGTACAAACGCTTACATAGATGCTTCGGTATTTGCTGAGCTGGTGCCTCAGGCTCCCCGTTCCATAAATCCTCTTTCCCTTCAGGCTCCGAGTGATGGGAAATGCTCCCTGAGCACAGAAAACACTCACTGAAGTCAAAGGGGAACTTGAGCTGCAGGAGCACGTCAGGAAGTCACCATCTGCAGAATACAAAGGGCTCCTCATTTATAAAACCAAGCTGTTACTAACCAGGAGAGGTGGACAGAAATGTCATGGTGGCACTCTGTGAGCAGGGCTGCATGGGTCTACCAGCACCTTGGGGGCTCACACCGCCAGCTGCTGCACTGCATGTTTGCACAGCCCATGACACATCTATTCTCTCAAGGTAACTTTGTGCATGCACATCACTTCGAAAGCAGGTTAAAGTCAACACCTTACCTATGCAGGTTTATACAG
Organism: Forpus xanthops; assembly: GCA_032466535.1. NCBI lineage: Eukaryota > Metazoa > Chordata > Aves > Psittaciformes > Psittacidae > Forpus > Forpus xanthops. Next base: position 13,919 of record JASSUY010003202.1, on the reverse strand, counting down.
CAGGACAAGCACCTGGTACTACTCCTCCTCCATGGCCAAGGGGCTCCAAGCAGGCACATCTCCCACATTGAAGAGGAGGAGCTGGTCCACTGTAGAGAAAGCCGCATTTCTCAGTGCTTATGAGTCTTTGCCTGACAATTCTATACATCAAATTTATATTGGAAAGCCTACCAACAAAATAAAGAGCAATTAAGTGTCACATCAGCAACATATCCATGCAAACGGGATTCCGCACACGTTCACCCCCAAACCATTTTCACTGTCCTCCTAAGAGGCACTGTTTTGCTGTGGATAAATCCTTCAAACTTGTCTTTCAAAACCCCTATAAGATAAAAAGAAGATGAAGTTCCCAGTGACTGCCACAGGGAAACAAAGTGATGAAAGAAGAGGAAACAGTGAGCTGTGGACCACCATTGGTGGGCACTTGAATAGGAGCCCTGTGCTTGACACCACCATGGCTTTGAACAAAACTGGAGTCAAACAGCTATTTGTCAGGGGGTACAAATGCACACAAGTGGTGAGAACCTGGCCCTGCTCTAAAATCACGTCAGGGACTTGTCTGTGGGGCTGTGCAGAGCTCCTGATGGATCACTGCGCTCAGGGGGCAGCATTGTCAGCAGCAATAATAAGACATCTGGTCCCTTTGCCCTCTGAAAGAGTATTTTGGCTCGACTGAGCCCACGTGAGCAGCTCCTTGCACAATGCACAGACACAGCATCTCGTGGTCACTGATCCACAGCAGTGGGTCCAACGTCCTTGCATTCTGTAGCATCCCTTTGGTCTCAGCACCACTCTTTGACATGCATCCAGTTCCAGCCCTCTGCCACAGGCAGAGACACCTTCCACTAGAGCAGCTTGCTCTAAGCCCCTGTGTCCAACGTGGCCTTGAACACTGCCAGGGATGAGGCAGCCACAGCTTCTCTGCACATCCATTCATGCTACTCAGACATGATGCTCAGGACACCGCATCCAAGCTGACACACACAAGCTTATGCAGCACTGCCCAAACCTCAGTGTTAAATCCAACCTGCAGGCACGGGATTGCAGCATAGCATCACCTCCCCAAACAGAGGGGCTGGGATGTGCAGCAGGGCACAAGGGTTTTAGCAAGCTGCCAGTGCAAACAGGCTCCCCAGCCACAGTTAAACCGGCAGCTCCTGGGAAACAGTCTGCTTTCCTTCCTATGCACAGGCAGGACCTTGGTGCACAGGGAAGCAGGCATTAATTATAAAGCCTAATTCATGTAAAAAGCACAAAGTTTCTATAGAGAGCTTCAGCTCTGAGACAGCAAAAACAGAAATGGAAAAACAGGGACTTAATGTGCTAAAGCCTTCAACAGACCTCTCGTGACACCCTACACCCTACAGGGGATGAGGGGAGCAAAGGCTGTGTGAGACGGCTGGAATGGACTTGAGACATAAGGAAAATAAGGGAAATGGAAGCAAAGGAAGGCGCAGTGAGGTGGAGGGAGTGAAGAGAAAGATGCTTCAAGTGCTTCAAACCAGAGGCCCCACTTCCACCAAAGCCATGTAAAAAGGGAGCCTGCCTCAAAGCCGAGGTTGTCAGAAACTGAACTCACAAAGCCACGGCTGGAAAAGCCCTCAGGAGCCATGAGCAGCACTTCCCAGCACAGCACCCAAGCACAGCAGGGCAGGCACCGGGCAGAGCAGGACCCACCAGCAGGAAGGGGCTGCAGAGGGGACACAGGGACCAATTGCTCCTGCAGGGACCACGCCAGTGCTGAGAGGAGAGATAAGGAGCAGCGGCTGCTGGGGGTGTGTGGGGTGATAAATGGGGTGCTTGGTCATACAGCACTGACTGCCAACACCTCTGCAGCTCATCCAGAAAGCACAAGCCTGCCCATCCTCTCATCCTTTCCTAAGGAGCGCAGTAGTGCAGGCAGCCACAGGGGTTAACATTAAGGAAAGAGGGATGCTGCTCATTGCAGCATCTCTCCAGCTCTGCCATGGCTGTGCCAGACCCCAGCTCTGTACCTGGGGCAAGCAGATGGCAATTATAAGGGAGAAGTGTAGAAACCTCCAGAATTCCCTGCTGGCACACAGCAGCCTCCCTTTCCCAGTTGGTAATGGGCACTGACAGTGCTGTGTGCTCTGAGACGGTGCATGCACAGAGAGCACCTGCCTGCAGCTTCAAGGGGGTGGGAGGGGAAGAACCTGGCCCTGGGCATGGGGATGTTCCCCACAGTGGCAGCTGCAGCAGGGATGCCTGTGGGAAGCAGGTGCTCATTTCCCAAAGGCTGTGAATGGGAATGCTGACACCGGCGATGCCTGTGCAGTGATGTGTCCCACTGGCTGGGTGCCCACTGCTGATGCTCTGACAAAGGAGCCATGTAATCCCGGTGGCACCAGCTGGTGGGGCTCAGTCCAGTGCACCCCACAAGGCTCCTTCACCCCCTAAGAGCTGACAGGAGGGACATAAACCATCACATACCTAACATCCACCTTCACCACCCCAAAAGGGCCTTCACACATTGCTCAAGCTGGGGCTTTTCTCCCCCTGCCACATGTGCCTGCCTCCCTCACAGCAACACAGTCTGTGTGTTTGAGTCCCCTGGCTCTGCCTCTTCTCAGCATGCTCTCTGGGGATGCCAGCACACAGCATCCCACATCTGCTCCTGCCTCCAACCTGCTCTAGTGGCAGGCGCTCCTACCCGCAGCAGGGGCTGGCACTGGGTGAGATTTCAGGTCCCTTCCAACACAAACCAGTCTGTGATGCTGTGAGTCTATGACCTGCACCCCCCCTTTCTAAAGACTGTCCCAGTCTGCCTGTAATAGGACAAGCAGACACAGAGCCTCCCAATCCCCTCTACCACACTGCAACTCACCTTCTGACTCCGCATCATTCCCATCACCAGCAGCAGAGGCTTCTGACACAGTCATCCCAGCCTGTAAAAGCATGGATTTGGGGTAACATGGCCACCAGGCCCCAGTTAGCTGGCGCAGTACCTGGTCGACATGCTGCTCCTTCCCTGGAACTTTTAAGGTCCATGTGCTTTGCAGTGCAAAGGAGTCCTTTGACATTCAGTTGGATTACATGCAACCCAGCCTGTGGAGCAAACACACCATGGTCTGTAACTGCACCCAGAATAACCAACGACTTCCTATTGGGAGGGCCCAGTCTCCTCCATCCAGGTCCACTCTGCTGTGCACAACCTGTGCACTATGTCAAGTGCCAAGAAGGTCCACAACACCTTTATTTTCCCTATGCACAAAGCTCCCTGCAAGCTTCAGGCACTGGGCTGAGCAATCCATGATTTCCCTAAGCTGTGTCCTTGAAACCAGCTGAGAAGCCAGAGTTTTCCCTGCCGAGCCAAGGAATCAGAACTGACATGATTGGAATAAAACAAGCCCCATTCCTCTTGGCAGAGCATTAATATAGAGATCTCTGGTGTCATCGCCCCAATTCACAACGAGTTTGGATGCAAGCTTTCCTAGTGCCAGACGACACAGGGATTTGACAGAGAAGGTAATTGAAGGAAATGGCTTTGTAACCTAGCTATTGTGCTGGCAAGCTCCAGCTCTCCTGAAGAACAAGGTTCACTTCCTGGCATGGCTGATTCATCATCCTTTATTCGTCCCCAGTGTCTCTTGACTTTCCTCTGCCTGGCAAGGATAAAACAGACCCCTCCATCAGAGGTCTGTGGGGCAGTGAGGCTTTGTCCCCATCTGGTGAGCAGCAGCAATGGGGTGATGAGTGTCCATAGGGCAGGGTAAAGAGCAGGCTTCAGCAAGCCTCATGGTCTGCATACCCCTTGGGCAGCATACACACCAAGTGAGGCGTGGAGGAAAAGGGATGGGGGACATTCAGGTGGGAGATAATCCCACCCAGTGAGCCCCAGGGCCTCCACTCACTCCACACAGCTTTCTGCTGAGCTGAGCAGCACTTGCATAGAAGTGCTCATGTACACAGATCATCACACGCAGCATCTAATAACAGCCCACACTGCTCTAATAACAACCATTGCACTGACCTGTGCATTCTTTCAGTAACCACTTTGTTTCTGTAGCCACTGTTATCTAGGCTGGCTCTAAGCTGCTCTGGATGGATGTCAGATCTAAGCTGCATCCGAGACCTAGGGCAGTGTGAAACCTTAGACCTGCAAGCCCTGCAGATCCCCCCCAGTGCCTGACATCCCCTTGGGGAGCCCTGTTAAAATGAGCTCATGCCCTTCAGAAGGCTCCTCTCTACTTAAATAAACAACCTGGAGGATGGAGCACAGCCGCAGTCGAACATACCCTGGTATCTGAACAGATCTTTCAGCTCCACGACCCAATTCTCTGATGAAGCCAGCACAAGCACACTGAGTTTGTGCAAAGCCAGTAACTTCATGGAGGAGGAGAGAAGCAGTCCAATTATTATAGCTCATCTACTAGCAAAAAGCATTAGGAGAGTAAACAACCAGCAACCACATAGGAATTCCTGTGAGATCTCTTACTTACTGGCATGCAGGTCTCCCATCTGGAATTCATTTATTCATATGCACAATTGATGCCATTAAGCTGCAGAGGTGGCTGGGGAAGGGCATATTCAAAAGATGCCTAAGGTTATTGAAGGGGCCACTGCCAGTGTCACCTCTGGAAACAATGAAACTGAACCATCAGACCAGTGCTGCAGAAGAAGAAATGACATTTTCAGCAGCTCCTCCTAAAAATCATCGAATCACAGAATGAATCACAGGCTGACATGGCTCCCATCACCCTGAAAAGCAAGGTATTTCTTCCTCCTGTCTGCAAATTCATGTGTGTGATCAGAAATAGGCCACAAGTCACAAAGGTCCAAATGCATCCCTGGGATCAACCAAGACGAGCTGGCTACGTGGTGTCTGCTTCTGCAGCCTGCAATTGCCCATCACCCCCAGCATTTCCGATGAACAGCTTATGTGGGATGAATCCTGGGGGTCTCTAAACCTCCTAGGGGAAAGGCTGCACAGAAGAACGGTATGTTTACTCCATGGGTTCTATTCTGCATCCCATGTTGTCGCTAACTCCCTCAGGAAGCTTTCCTAGTGCAGAGGATGGCCTACATCTTGTTTAATTACATTCAGTAACTTAAACTGCTGGAGGAACCCTGTTCAGCTATAATTATTTGGAGCTCTGAAGAAATCCCACAGCCTGGTGGAAAATGTCTGTGTATATAATCTGCATATTCCCCTCAAGTGCTGTCTTTTATGCCTGCAGTGATGCATACACATGTATGGACAGTCATTCTCTTACCTGACCCTGAACGTGGGTCCTACAGGCTCAGAAAAGCAGATGTATTGATTACCTCTGTTGTGGGGTATAAGTGGGAGCTCTGGTAGGAAAGCAGATGCCTCCCAGGAGCCCTGCATCACTTTCCATCACGACAGGCAGCTCCAGGGCTAGGCTCAGGCTCAGCACCACTCTATGGGAAGGAACCACACATATTCAGGTTGAAGGGGCGGAGGGGGAAGCACATGAAGATTATGGAAGTCTCAGGGCAAGTAAATTACTCTTAATTGTGAGATATTTGATTGCAAGGAGCACAGATGGCCAGCCATCTGGTTTTGATCATAAAATTAAACAAGATCAACCCAAACAGGATTTCCTCAGCATTCTTCTTTGACTGGCTCACAAATACATCTTTAACACCTAGGCTACAGATACAGCACAACCAGAAGCTCTTCCTGCCTTTTCTAATCTGTTTGAGCTAAATACTCTGCTGAGCAATGCCCTTGTACATAAAAGGTTTCCAGTAGGACTGAAAAGGAGCAGGGGAGGGATTAATTAAGAGATGAGAGAAAGGTCAGCTCAAACAGAAGTAAAATAACCCCAGCAGAACACCTTCCTTTTACTCTGCCACAACACCAAAAGAAGGTTAGAAAGGCACAAGCCTATGAGCAGGAGAGGATGCTGCCAAGGGCAATGGCAGTTGGGTTCCAACCTCTCCTGCCCACATCAGTACCCAGTCAGTGCTGTGATGGAAAGGGATAGAATAGCAAAAGCTGGGGAGAGTGGCCAGAGGCCCCGTCCTCTGTCCAGCTCCTATAAGACCCTCAGACCTCCACTCATCCTTCTGCCCACCTTGGTCTCCTCTATGACCATCCCTAGGACTAATTCATTCCACCTATCCTATAAGGCACTGTGGGCAGCTCAGCACAGAAACTCATCCCACCAAAGCAAAGCACAGGACAAAGAGAGATGTCAGCATCCTCCTGGCTGGCAAGGACGGGCACATATCCCAGTTTAAATGCACAGCTCAGGTGCTACGTACGCAGCATCACATCACCACTCGAAACATGCCTCTTACTACAGCCTAACTACAGTATAACTACATTCTTACTAGAGTGGCCATTCACTACATGATCTGAAGGTCCTTTCCATCCCAAAACATTCTATGATCCTACAGTGCCTCTACAAGTTCAGGCATTTTCTTTGCCTACAAACTTCAGGCATCTCCTCCTTACCCCAGCATCCTCTCCATCACATTTCTTCTGCCTGTGTCCCAGGAGGGCAGCATGCAGCAGGTCTTTTTTGCCTGTATGTTTAGTGACTTTGAGGGGTTTTGCAGGTTTTAGCCACTCTTTGCTTCAAGACACATCAGTTCTGGATCAAGCCCTGCAGGAATCAGCTCAGACCCATTTTGCCCTGTGAGTCAGGCTTGCAGGACCCACTAATCCATCCAGTTCCTAGCCCTCAGCTACCAAACCTGCTCTGGGAGTCAACTGCCTCTCACACTCTCCCTGGAAGCTGGGCTGAGGCCAAGAAGCCATTTCCAAGCCCACCCAGTTTCCCTATGCACATGGAATCCGATTTAGGAACCCCTGTGCCTCTGCAAGCTTTTCTCATGCAGATTACATGTCTTTGTTCAAAGCAAATTGGTTGTGAATGGAACATAAAGGGTGTTGCAGGGAGACCTCCTCCTGCATTGCTCCCCAGTGTAAATCCCCAGGACCTGTTGCATCCAGAAACTGTCAGTAGGACCCTGCTCAACCCTCCTATCTTATCAAGTACAGGCAGACAACACATTGGGAGAATTAACTGCCCATCAGCCACCAACAGGCCAGGGCTCTCACCCATGTAAACATGGGGTTGACTTTAACTTTGAGCAGCTTCACTTTCAGGGCTACCTCAGACAAGTATGCCATCATCCTCTCAGGAACAGCAGCTCCCTGCACCCCAGGCTGTTTGCCTGCCCCACACTGCTAGCAAAGGCTGGGAAACCTGACCCATGATTCCAGCCTGCACCCACTCACAGGGCACCAGGGAACTTGGTTTCTCAAGGGGGTATTCCCATAGCCCCTTCAGCATCCTCTCTGAATGCAAAAGGAGGGAAGTGTGGCTGCGCTTTGCCAGGCTGCTCACCTGCAATCCAGAGACAAGCTTCCTGTGTCTGGACTCTACTCCAGTCAAATACAGCAGACCTGGAAACACAGCGTGATTCCCCCTCAGTCTTGCATTTGAGTGATTCCTGGGCTTCCTGCATGCAAGGATGCACGTGTGCTGCAGGATGGCTGCAGTCTCTCCTGACACACTCTGCAATACTGACCCTCTGCAGTACCAGAGAAAATGAACCCAAAAGGTGGACGCTGACAGATCTGATCTCATCTGCAAACACTGATGGGAAAGGGGGAACAGACGGAGGAACTATTCCTTCCTTCCTAAGCCACAAGTCCCTTTGGTAAGAAAAGGCAAGGTTCCTGCATAGGCAGGTTCATGGAATTAACTGAAAAGCTTTAAGATGCCTCCTTTTTCCTCTTTTCCCTTTGCCTTTCCCACAAAAGAGAGCCAGGCTTGCTTCAACACGGACCGAATTACTTGGGTTTCCACAGCCTCATTCTCAGCAGTGATTGGCTCTGAGCTGGTGTTTCTCCAGAAGAACAGTCCAAGGCAGAAAGCTCAGCTGGAAAACTCCATTCCAAACAGGCATGTGCAACTGAGAAGGGCACCTACCATAAGGAGGAGCAAGGAATTCCTATATAAGCACTGCTCTACTCCACACTTGCAAAGCACAGCTTAAACCCCCCCAGTTTTCACATGAACAGATGCTCTGACAAAAGCCCTCTGCAAAACGTTCCCCTCTGCCAAGAGAGTAAAAGGAAACCCATTTTAGCTGAAGAATCACCTTTAAAGGCAATCCCTCGTAAATGAGGTATAAAACTGAATTCAGAGCATTTCCACTACTTTCTCATCTTACCAGCATCCTCTGGGCTGGACTCTCACTGACAATCCCTCTTCCACAGCCAGCTGGGGAGCTGCTCCAGGAGGTGCAAGCACACAATAAATGCATAAATAAACAGGAGCAGTTAAAGCAATCACAAGGTTTTGAAAGCTGATTTCTCCATGCTGGGTACTCCTTGAGCTAACCAGATGCTGCCAGATGTCTGGCACCAGAGAAACATCTATTGGTTTATCCCATTACATACTATTAACCCATATTAGACTTGCACAGAAACAACAGGCTGCTGTTGCAGGGGAGGGAGAAGAGGATTCTATAGTGGATTGCTCTATAGAACAGAAGAGACTTCAGATAGCTGTGGTATTATCTCAGAAGTGTTTTGGTCTGTCAGATGGGGATTGGAGGGGGAATTGCCTGGGGAATGCACTTCCAGGGATGCTTTCTACCAAGAGCCCCTCACATCTTTGTAAGCAACCAATTGATGGAGTAGGGATGGGAAGCCCCTATCTGAGCAGAGATCATCTACCAAGCAGCTTTCAGGTACATCAGATTTGGACTCTACCCAGGCTGCTGCCAATAGCAGGCACATCTCTTGCATCATCTCACAGTGTTTGATAGCATGGGGACCACAATGCATGGTTTTTGTCATCTGGCTCTATGTGATGCACTGATACCCCTGGAAAAGCCAGCGCTGAATCACCTGGGGAGCAGCAGATATGCTTTTAGCCTGAAGGATGGCTTGTCTGGTCCTTCCCAAATCTATCAGCTAACCTAACAGGAGATATTACTTCCCCTGAACATCACCTAATTGTGGGAGCGCTGCAGGCAGCATGACCATTAGTGCATAAGGGAGGGAGCTGGCTGAAGACACACATTGCTCTCATCCCTGCAGTGGTACAGCTGCAGAAAAGCTTTTACAAAGCACCAGCACTTGCACATGGTTGTGAAGGGGCCCAGAGAAATGACTCTCAACAGGCAGGGATCTGCAATGGGAAGGGAATGGACGAGTGGAGAACTTGGTGCTCACTTCCAGCCCTGCTGTTGGGATTTCAGGTGCCAGCTCATGCAGAGCTATGCCTGCAGCATCAGAGATAGGGCAGTGTCCTTCTCCTGCCTGCAAGGCAGAGATAAGGCCCCTGGGACCAGTGGAAACATGGGGCACAACTAAGCCCAAGGTCTGCAGGAGTGAAGAAAAGTACACAATGCAGAGGAAGAGCACAGACAAACCAGTCCAGCGAAGCACCTTGGGGAAGTTTCATCTGTGGACAAATACAGGGCTGGTTACCGAGCAGATGCTACAGCTGAAAATGAAGTGATTTTGCACTTTACACCAATGAGAGCTGCTTGGTTCCCCCAAACCAACTCTCATCTTCATCCCTGGCAAATGAACAAGAGCAACTAGAGAGGCTGTGCACTATGAAAAAGCTTGAACAAGACCTCAGCTGACTCAAAACCAGAACTGAACCTGTTTCTGGTTAAGACGGAGCCTTAACTTATATCATACAGCAGCAAAGGGCAAAACCCCCTCCTTACCCGTGAATCACAGCTCCTGGAAACAGTCAGCAGCTTTGCTATGCCCCCACCAGTTGTCTCCAGCCACCTTCTTCTACAAGGCCTGGAATGATGGGTTACCTCAGAGCCTTGGTTTGAACCCATCTCCTGTGCTGTCTGCCTCCAATGTGTAACTTCAGCCATCACTGGAAGGGAAGAAGGAGAGAGCCCAAGCAGTATTTCTGGTGCTGGATGTTGCCATGTTCTCCACCCCCAGGACTGGCTCCATACGGCTTGTCAGCCATAACAACAGAAGCACCACCTGTAACTTAGAAGTGGGCATTCCTTGACAGAGATGACGAGCCACTGACATATGGGATGTCCCATTATGCACTGAAATAACACTCAACACATGGAAGCAGATCAGAAGATGCATGACCAAAGAGAAAACCTCATCAAGGCAGAGCTGCTTCCCAGCCAATACTGAATCATCACCAAAACTCAACTCAATCCCAAGCATTTGTTTCCTTTTATGTTCTGCGTGACAACGATGCACCTTTGGGGCTAAACCATCTCTAAAGGCATCTTTGCGTGCATCTGCTTTCCTTGCATGCGATGCAGACAGCTCAAATGGGAAACAGCCCTCCCTTCCCCCAGACACTTCCCAAATCCAACACACACTGCAGGCAACATGCTGCTGGTCTTGCAGAGCAGGGAGCAAGCAAGAAGCCTCCTATGAGAATATCCAAGCCAAGCAGTGTCTGGGACTTTCTCAGCGCATAAAAGAGGTCACCATTAAGAGCAATGGCAAACCATGGGATGAAAGCTACATGTACAGAAGCACTCACACACCCATGCAAGTAAATCCCGTTTGCTTCCACTGCATTACTTGGATAAGACTTTGCAGCCACCTAAAGCAGTACAACCCACGATGCTGATGGACACCAGAAGTTTATTCCTGGAGATGCTCTTAACCCTTATAAGAACAGCAGCCAGGGTTGAATCCAGTTTGAGGAATGGGCTTCGGCTCTACAAGAGCAAATCTCCCCGAGTGCAGTGTGAGGATTCTGCCAGCACACAGCTTCAGAGGAGTCGCAGACCTGGACCTGTCTGGGGTCTGGTTTTTGTTCTTTATTAATCTTTTTCACAGGCCTCTTCACTCGTGGATTCCAACCTGACTGGAAGCAGCGGAGGCTGGAAACCTCACAAAGCTCTCCACGTGTGAAACCTGCTCCCTGGATGCACTTCAGGTTTGCATCCAGGCTTCCAGCGCCTGAGCCAAGCAGTCACCTCTCTTAGACACTTAGGATGCTCCCCTGTCAGGGTGTTCTCAACCTCGAATACAGGCTGGAATACAGGAGTGGGAGATCACCCAGTGCAAAGGAGTGATGGGGCCGATGGGCACAGACAAGGCAGTACCCAGAGAACAGCTCCCTGCAGCCAGCAGTGCTTTTCCCACTGAACCCCCACTTTTCACCCTTTCCCAGGGATCTCCCCGGCTCCATGGCTCTCATCCCATAACTAGGTTGAACACACAATGCCTCACACTTGCCTCCACACACAGTCTCAATTCTCAGGCAAGGTTTAAAAGGCTCAAGCAATGCCAAACTCAAACGTGGCCGGGACGTGCAGAGCAAAGCTGCCTCTCAGCCAAGAGAGCTGGAGCGTGTGTGGGGAAGAGCTTCCCTCTCTTTCCCTCTGCTGTTTTATTCTCCAGACTCACAATGAGGGCTGTTCTCTCCTGAAAGGGGAATCCATCACACCCCAGCTTTGTATTGATTCACTGCGAAGCAAAGGCACAGATCCTCCTCCATTAAAGAGGCCACCTCCTGTCCATGATGAACTGGCGGAGCTGAACCAAGGGGAAGCAGTGGCTGGTGGCTCTCAGAGGCTTGAGAATCAGTGTTTCCAACTGACTGCCTCTCTCACCCCTCTGAGCCCCTCAACCATCACCACCACATTCACCAGCCCAGGTGGGATGGGAAATGGGAAGAAAAACTCTCCCTCCATCACCACTCTCCTTTACAGAGCTGCCATCCGCCTCCCACCAAAGCAGCCTTGAAACCCAAGCCAGCCATTGGAACCGTTAACTGGGTTGAGACAAAAGCTCTGGACCACATCCTCAAGGGCTCAGCATCCTCCACACAGCACAGGATTCCCATACCTTTCATCCTGCATTGCTTTCAGAGTGAGGCCATGGAAAAAAGGAGCATGGCCTTGCTGCAGAGGGCTCACAGGCTGCTTCGTGAGGCCATGCTCTGCATCCAGGTGGTGTGGTCCCAGATCTATTACCAGACCTTGATGGAAGGAAGCAAAAACGATTACAATGCCCTCCAGAGGGGGTTGATACGGCTGTCATGGATAGTCCTGAGCTGGGCAAATCCACTGTGCCCTGGTCATTGCTCAGGACAGGGAGTGACAGCCAGTTTGCAATGGGATGCTGGCAGAACAGAGATGTCAGCTCGCTGGTCAGAAGGCAGAGATCTGACTTTCCTTCCCCCTCATACCTGCTCTTTGGAAACAGCATCCCACATACCTAAAGCAAAGCAGAGCCTGCTGGGGACAGCCCAGGGGATGCCACAGTCCCAGTCTATGGGTCTGGGATCATGCACACCAATGCTGGGACCAGCTGGGTTCCCCCACCTTGAAGCTCATCTTCAGCAGGGCTGAGACATGCACTCCATGGATCAGACATTGCCCTCCAGCTGTGTTTGCACTGCCCAGCTCAATGGCTTCACTCTCCTGGGACTCCTGCAACACAAGCCATAAATAATGAGGATCCTCAAGTGCTGGTTGCCCACTGGACTGAGACCCACAGAGGGATGGGAGCAGATCCTGGGAAGCTGGTGGTGGTGGGGCTGCAACCCTGAGAGGGGTCCCCTAGAGAGGGACTCTTCATCAGGGCCTGGAGCAACAGGATAAGGGGCTTGGAACTGGATGAGCTTTCAAGGTCCCTTCAACATGAACCATTCTGTGATTGCAGACAGGCCCACCCTAATGCACTACTACTGCGACTTTGGCTTATTGTGCATCCCGAGTCCCTGCTGCAGAAGCCATAAATGTGCCTGTAGGTGGCCCAGAAACACTGACTTGTTAAAAAGAAGAAGAGGAGGGGGAGGAGGGACTGAATGCAGCTCTGTCAGGGTTCTACAGAACTCTTACATTTTGAGGCTCGTTTTCCAGAGATTTATGTTTTTCTGCATGTGTCATTCTCTTTTCATGCATTTTTAAGACCCTGGAGCTTGGAAACTCAAACCCTTGTCAGTCACATCAACCCCCCCCCCCGCACAAAAAGTAGCTGCCACTGGAGTGGGTTAAATAAACCACAACAAACCAACACGGAACAGAATGCGCTTTTCCATCACGCTGTGACTGGGTCACTCTGCTCAATGCGAGCAAGACAATGCTCAGAGAAGGCAAGAAGCAGATGAGAGTTTTCATACTCATGGCTGGAACTAAATGGATTAAGGTCATTTCCTCGGTAGGTTTGAAACCTTCTGCAACAATTTTAGGCGAAGAAAAGGAAAAGTGTCCATTCCCCCCCCAAAAAAAAAAGGGAAAAATCACTGCTGCAAAAACATTAAATCTGCTTGGGTAACTCAGAATGTATGTTGGCAAGGCAACCCATCTCAGCTTGAACAGTAAACCTGCTATGTCAGAGGCTCTGCAACATATGAAAGAGGCTTGGGTTTCAATATATCATGCCAAATTTACTTCTTTTCAGTCTTTCATGGCAAAGCATTTGATGTCTGTCCTTTCACTGCTGCAATCGATAGGGTGACCTTACTTAAAAGTTACCCGACCTTTGCTGTTGTCGGTATTGTTCTGTTAAAATGTAATCTAACTCTTTTACTTTAGTCTGGAAATAGCACTGTACAGACAGCAAACATGATGGGGGTTTGGTGTTCCCCCCCCAACAAAACCTACAGGCAAAAACATCCATCATCAGAGCTGGCTTAGGACCAGGTGATGTCAAGAAGGCTACAACACACAGCAGCCCAGGCCCTCTGCTGAACTGGCCCTGTTGAGTTGCAGTGATTTCATACTTCTCATTGGCACCAGGCCCACTGGCATGTGCAGAGGGTCTGGTTGGTTTCCCAGCACTTTCAGAGCATCCCTGACTGGTTTGGGATGAAGGAACCTTAAAGCTCATCCAGTTCCAACCCTCTGCCATGGGCAGGGACACCTTCCATAGAGGAGCTTGCTCCAAGCCCTGTGTCCAACCTGGCCTTCAACACTGCCAGGGATGGGGCAGCCACAGCTTCTCTGGG
>JASSUY010003198.1:0-66121 GCA_032466535.1 Forpus xanthops | reverse complement strand
CCGCCCGCGCCCTGCGCTCCCCGGTCGATAGCGGCGCAGCCCCGGGTCCGCGGCGCCGAGCGGCCGGCGGGGAGGCCATGGACTGAGCGGCACCATGGGCGCCAAGGAGTCCCGCATCGGCTTCCTCAGCTACGACGAGGCCCTGCGAAGGGGTGAGGGGGGGTGGGGGGTACGGAGGGAGCCGCGGTGGGGCGGGGAGGGGGCGCGGCGGGAGGGGGCCTCCCTCTGCCCCTGTCAGCGGGCGGTGTAAGGCGGCTCCTCGCACCACCATGACAGACCCGGCGCGGAGGCACTTGCGCCGTTCCTTTACCTCAGGCTTCTTCCCCGCCCCCTTCCTTCCCTCCCCTTATTTATTTATTTATCTCCCCTGCCTCTTCCGTGGGGCCTGGGCAGTAGCCGTCTTTCTCTGCTGCCTCTAAGCCTTGGCAGCTGGCGCCGGTGCTGTCCCTCAGCCGGCCCAGGAGGGAAGGGTCGGGCGGAGGGAGGCGGCGAGCCGAGGCACCCGGCGGGCGCTGGTACCTCAGACCCTCCCGCCGCCTCTCAGCCGTCGGCCCTTCCGTCTCCCGCTGCTTGCCGGCTCTCCCGGCTACCCTGGAGAACGGCGTTGGGAAGCACTGCCATCCCGGTGTGACGGGACGTGCCGCTCTGCGCTGCAGCTCGCCGTGCGTCTGTCACCTCCCGGTTCTCCCGTACCTGCCGGCTCCTCATGTTTACCCTGCTGCTGCCCGTGATAGGGAGCACGCATCCGGCATCTCGGGGCTGGAAGATGGCTGTAGCTTGAGTGGTTTATTATGTACGTTACCAGTTTAGTCCGTTTCTAGATACCTCCTGGAGAATTTAAAGAGGAACTAATGAAGGGAAAACATAAACAAGCTGAATGCTTGCAGCTGCAGGGCTCCAAGGCGACAGGCAAGCTAAACCCTATCAGCTACCTTGCCTAGAACTGATATCCAAGTCCAAGGACAAAGAGGGACAGTAATTTTCAGCAGTAAATGGTTCGCCGGGAGGATAGGGGTTTATTTTAGTGATTGGTGCTCGATTGTGCATTCGTGTGATGAAGTGTAGTTAAAGCAGTTCACCTGTTTGATATTTAAGGCACTGATAACATTTGTAAAGCTCAAACCGGTACATGGCTGCCCTTTTTATGTCTACTTAAATCTGAGAAGCATGCAATGATTGATAAGGGAAAAGTGTGAGGAGATTTTGAGTGTTAATTGAAGGAGAAGCAAATAAATATGAAATGGAATTTGAATTTTTTTAAATTAAGTCTTTATTTTTTTATAGAGAATTCGCTGGGGGATGCCATATCAGATGGGAAACGTACAGTGGAGCAGGAAAAACAAATGTAGGATGCAAGCTCCCTTTCCTTGCAGATTTTAAACCAAACAGCGTTGAAGAATTTCACTTGTAGTGAAAGTATAGAAAATCTTGAAAAGCGCCGGTGTATGTATTTTTTAGAGGAACTGGAGCTATAAATGTAGCTTGGTAAAGGTGTGAAGTTGAATGTAGCAGGAAGTGTTTGAAATTAGCTCTGTGGTGGAAAATACCTTGATTTGGTCAAGATGTGTATTCTAAAGGTCATAAATAAGAAAAAATCAAATGTTTTGAATTTTATAGTTAGATTTAAACTCTCATTCTGCCTCAATCTTTGTTTCATTATGAAAAGTTTACTCGACATAAAAATAATACTGTTTTTTTAAAAAGTTACAAGGTTAATTTTTAAAAAGTTACTTAAAAGTATTTCTTCCACAGTGAATGGAATATTTTTCTTTGATGTTATTCTCTCCGTATGAGGAATTTAATTCTGTTTTTCTGTAAGAGAACAGAAAGGTTGTTTTAGGCTCTCTAATATAAATTGATGTTTTGCTAAATAACTACATTGTTTGCTTAACCAGTGAATCACTGTATGTATAAAACAGGCTAGTTATCTAAACATTATTTGTTAGGTCATTCTTACTTGCACAGAACCATGCTTGTGGTGTTAGAGGGGACACGGACAGCCATAGTGGATAAACATAAACATTAACAAAAGAAAGCCAAATACGTATATGTCCAGTTAGATCCACCTTCTATAACGTTGTGTCCTGCTGTTAAATGCTGAGAAAGTTTTACATGAGGTCATGTTGTATGCATTCTTCAACTGTGAATTCCTCACATGTAATGAGTAGCAGTTAACTGGACCTGTAGAACTGTGCGCATTCAGAATGTTGTGGTCATATTTTTTGAGTTTTGCTAATTTTAAGTTCAGTTGTTCAGAATGCCTGGAAGAATGCAGTGAGTGATGCTGGTTCTGTAAGCTTCAGGAAATAAGGCTGACTTTTAAGCTGTGAATGGCTGCGATTTGATTTACTGCAATTCCATTTTGGGAGTAACCAAAGGTTGTGAAGGTGAGGAGAGTTTTTGTGGTTAATGCTCAGAGTATAAATAACCATAGCTAAAATATAATTTCTGTTCAAGGAGATGAAAACATGGGAGCAGTCTGGTGTTAATGGCCTTTTTCACCCTTGAGCGTGAAGTAGTATTGCAGTTACATGTATTTTTTCCCTCCTCGTTGGCACAGAGAGCTGACTGCACTGGGGATGACGTGGCTGTGTGGATGGGTATGATGAAGTTGTTTTGTGTCCACCAGTGAGGTCACACCGAGTCTCATCAGTCTCCCTTTTTCCTTAGATTCTGTAAAATCTCTGTCCAGTTGCATAGTTTGAGAGTGAAAAATAAGGGATGCTATTTTAGACATCTCTTCTCTCGTTGTGAACACTGCCAGGTTATAGTCATTTATTAGTAGCCAGAGGCACTACTTTGCTTGTTGGTGTAGAAAAGGTGTGGGTTCTGAACTTGTGGTGAGAGCTCTTCCTAACCTTTTAGACCTTCTGAGTATGGCTTCTAAGGAGGTGAAATTTATGGGCAGGTGATTATAGGTGAAGTAAAAGAATTGTTTCATTCCAAAATGGGCATAAGATTATTGGTTATTTTATCAAGCTTAAGTTTGTGATGGCATAAACTGGAAATGTGGCTCTTGAGCTTGTTGCTATTTTTCTCTTAGCCCTCAGCTCCAACAGCAGTTGTTTCCTAGGGCAGTGCCTCAGGTCAGGCAGACTTTCCTTTTTGGTTTGGTGCCTTTTACAATGTGTGTCTCTGATTCGAGTCCTCATTCTTTCTGAGAACTGCTCAGTGTTAGGTCTTGCCTTACACCAAGGAGGTAGCACTCTAAAGTCTGCCTTATCTTTTGCTTGTTCTGCTGGCAGCCTTGACACCCTGTTCCTTAAAGGGCTATGTTTTGGGCAATAAAGCTTTATAAAAGGAAGAACTTGCTGTTATTATTGTGTTAGCTCCAGCACAACAGCTTCTGTGCTGTGTTGTGTACAGAATATATCAGTAGGATTCCCTTGGAAAGGGGTGGCTACATGGTATTGATGGCAAATTTATTCCATATCCCTAAGGACTGCATTTTTCAGTTACTGTTAATGTGTTCTGCTTAATGATCTTTCAGAATATAAACACAAACTGTAAATTTATGAAGGTACTTGAAAATTATGAGATTATAAGACCTATAGTCAGAGTTTCTGTGAATGCTTCCTAAAGCAGATCATGTTAATTCATACCACTTTCAGTTTATGTATGGTAAATATTCAGTCAGGTAACTGCTCAAACAGAAATATCAGTGAATAATCATGGATCTGTCAAATTTGCACCAGAGACGACGGTGAGGTTTTCTTTCTGCTTAAATCAAGGTAAAGAAGGGAGAACTGCCAGAGTGTTAGTGTGCTCAGTGACTATACAGTTTGGAGAAATGAGTGGCTGCAGATAGATCCATTTCATTGTGTTTTATGTGCAGTGATCTCTGAGAAAAAGAGCAAAAAAGAAAGAACAAGAGTGGTGCCATCTTTTAAAGATGCACATTCAGTTAAACCCTGACTAATACTGGGGGAAAACTTGCATGTATATCAATTTCACAGGATTTGCCTTTGGAGAGGTCATGAAGTAGTCATTTGTGAAGATAGGTTTTTTCATGTTTGTGCATCTCAAAGATGCCACCAGTTGGAGAACATCAAGTCTGTCACAGCAATGGAAACCTGCTTTAATCCAAAAAAAGGTTAGTTAGTATGCTTCCCAAAAATGACTGGTGTTCTGTGATGGGCAGAGGATAAATCTTGCTAATGACCTTTGTGTCTCGATTGAATTTGAAGAATAGCTACATTTGTTTTATTTAAATCAAGGGATATATATGTGGTGTCTGATCATTAACATCCTCAAGTGTACAGATATAATCTGACAAACAGATGATGGAAAAGTTGTGCAAATATGTAATCATTTATTTGTGGTTGTCTTAATCTCAACCTGGTGACAAAATCCATGGACTCAGCCCTTGAGCCCAGAGAAAATCAGTTTTTATTATTCCTGATTATGAAATTAACTTTAAATCCCAGATGATGTTTTCAGAAAAAATGATCAGGGAACCATTTTAGTGGTTTATTCTCTTCTTTCTATATCCCATGAAAGCAATGGTTCTACTTTCTTTTCCTTCGCATCTGAAAAGCAGTGCTTGGATGCCATATGCAGGTGAACATTTTTATGTTGGTCTCTGTCAGCCGCTTTTTTTGTTTCCAGTTCTCACAATGAATAGGATCCACTGTTTAGACAGTGTAGATTATACAGCAAGACTATGTCAGCCAGTTTTTGATAGCTTTAGGTCTCTGTCATACAATTAAAGCAGGTATGAACGCATAGCTTCATGCTTCCTGTTTATAAATCTGTAGAGCTGTAAATAGCTGCTCAAATTCACAGAGCAGTAATTATTTCACAACTCTGGCATTCACTTCTGATACTTGTTTTGGGAGGATACACCGGTAGTCTCTGTTGAGCATGTGCTACAATGCACAGGTGACTCAAGGAATTCTGTTTCCATGAACTGATGAAAAGAGCTTGCTGTTAAAGGAAAGATTATCTGTAATTCTCCATTTGTTAAATTGCAGTGACTACTTTCTCTTCTTTCACTTCAGGTTCCAAGTTTACAGAACTGTACTCAGTGGTTTTCAACCTCTTCTTGTAACTACTCAAGTTATTTCCTATTGGAATGAGGAACATTTGTATAGTGAACTTAAGTTAACTAACAGTAAGTTTCCTTTCCTGAGATGCCTTTTGTGGTCTTTAGAAGTTCTTTATGAAATACCAGTTGAAAACTTACATATTGGAGTAAAATGTTGTCTTTTGCTTAGGCTTCTTTGAGTGCTGTGGTCCTGACAGATCTGACTGCCTTCCTTCTAGTAGGTTTTTAGTAATTCTTAGGTGGTGGCCGAGTCCATCTGTACCAAGTGGGGCAGTAACTTGGTAAGTGCTCAAGTGCTGTATGTGCAGCAATAAAAGAGGGTTTAAGAATGTAGGTATCACATGTACAAGAAACAGTTGAATATCTTGAAGTGAAAAGACCTCAAAACCTTGAAATATGATTCAGTAAATATTGGGAGTCCTCTGGTTTCTCACTTCAGCAGGTGAATTGTGTCTCTGCATAATAGTAGTTTCATAGTATTAGATGCATTTTTGTCCTGTCAGCATGGTACTAGAGATTGGAGTCAAAGTGGTCAGGAAAGCTGCCAAATGAGTGTAAATATATAATATTCCAGCCATGTTGGCTGGAAGTTAAAGGGTAAGCTGAATAAATCCTGATTTTGAGAGTTAACCATCTTGATAGAGGCTAAAAGTACACTATCAGGCTATTATATACACAATGTATTTTCTTTTATTGATGTAGACTAAAATTGAGTACTCAAAACATGTATTTGTTTTATAGATTATATGCCTGTGTATCTCATAGCTTATACAACTGTTGCTTGTCCTGCTTTGTTTCTTGTATTTCAATCATTGAAGTAATTATTTTCTTGGGCACCTCTTTCTGATCACTTTCTAGTTTTTACTCGTGTCTTTTTTTTATTATTAAATACCCATACTGGTTTGAGTTCACAGTCGGCCCAGTTTCAAGCACAAGGTTGACTGGGTGACTTCCTGAGATACTTTCCAACCAGATAAATTCTATGAAATATTTCTGTTCATCTTGAATTTTGTAAAGCTTTTTTTTGTGAACTACAACATCAGGGTCCTAAATCTACCCGACAGTGTCCTACAGAGAAAATAAAATAAGACAAAAATAGAAAGTAGGAAGCTTTTCGAAATGATGTGGAGCATCTCTAATGAAATATGAAGGGGGGGGGGAGGGGGGGGATGAGAGAGCTGCTTGAGTCCTGTTGTACTTGACTTATAACAGCATCAGACTTTCTGGCTGCTGGCGCTGTGGGAGAAACGAGTAAAACAACCCTCACCCCCTTTCTTCTGCTCAAAGGGAAGTCAACATACTGTCTCACTTCAGAAAATCAGTAAAGCATTCGGTTCCTTAGGACTTAAACAAAAATCACAGTCAAAAAATGGGCCTGTGAAGGGATGACAAGCTTCGTGAGAATGAAAAAGAACATAGCATTAGCAAGTGATGTGATTAGGTGAGGCATGATATGTCTATTTAATTCTGTAAATCAAGATTATTATAAAACTGCTGCTTTGTGATAGGGCTGATTATTATGTTTCTGTATTTGGAAAAAAAACAACCCTAGATGTTACTAATGTCTGTAATTTAACAGAATATCTTCTGAAAGTTGAGTATATTTTTTGTTAGCTTGTGAATTTCTACCTCAATTCTAAATAATTTGGTATATGGGAAGTGCCAACTAAGTCTAATGAGTTGTACGGCCTTGAGCTCTTATGGTATCTGTGTGACTTAGCTACTAATTATTTTTAATATAATCCTGCTTTCTTTTTTTTTCATCCTGGAAGTTCCAGATACAGTGAGCATACAGAAAAGGGAGGGAGGAGGGGATAGAGCAAGTGTTGCATTTTCAAGTACCAAAACTGTTTTTGTCCACTGTCTTAGTTATTGCATGGACTGTTGTAACCCAGAGCTCTACTCAGTTGGGGTTTTTAAGGCCTCCTGGGTTATTTAACGGTAGTCTATTAATTGTAAAGATTTGCTCAGTGAGGAGCTGTGCATCCACTTATGTCCTGCAGGGCTGGATAGGTGCTATGTTCCTCCTTGGATTGGGAGCTGCAGACTTATTTTACTGCCACTTACTGAGGGAGTGCATCAAGAAATGTTTGATGTCTCACTGCAGAACCTTGGAGTTGGGTTCTTACAGACACCTGTGAAGTGGTGTTCTTCACTAGTATAAGAGTGAGACTTTTTCTGCCTGCCCTTGACTGATAAGTTTTTGCCTTCGTAATGAGTCTGGTGTTTGCTGTCCACGCTGTTGCTGTGCCCTTGGTATCTACCAGTATTTAACTGTTTGGTGGTAACCTAGGGAATTATTTTGAATAATGTGGGTCTTGGTATTCAGTGGAGGTTACTCAGGAGCACACAGCATATGATTTGAACTGCCCAGCCTCTCTCCAGGTGAGCTCCAGTTGAGTGTTACTAACTGCTAGCTGTGTTCTACAAGGACATGTTGTGGAAAGTGTGCTGGAGGTATACATGCAGGTCTGAAAGTTTTGCATGCGTGTTTTCAGAACTGCATTTTACAGACTGATCTTTGATATTGTTCATAATAAATCTGATTATTTTCTAGTTAAAGATTCTTTAGAGGAAGAAAATTCTGGAGGTTAATTCTAAATAGTCTGAATTACTGTGAATGTCCATGCAATATTTTGCAATACTGAAGAACTACAAAAAGCACCTTTAACATTTAATTTTCATATGAAAAAGTCATTTACATAATGAGACAATGAAGCCTTTGGGCAAAGATGAATGTAAAAGAAAAAGCCATTAAGGTAGATTCTGCCTAAGAGTTTGAAAGGGTCTAATTCACAAGACTTTGAATACTGTTATTGCTAAGACTTACTGGAATAAAAATACCCTGCTTGCCTAAGGAGTGGCAAAATCCTAGTGCACTTTCTGTTTTGCAGTTTCTTCAGGGATGCCTTACTTTTGTTAGCGAGGTCTGTTTCTGTATAGCTTTAGTGTTTTCAGCTTAGTTGTGTAATAATACTTAGCATTTCTTTTTTGTGTATGAATTTTAATGCCTCAGAGAAGTGGGTTTTTTAATGAGCTTCTGTTTACAGTTGAGCAGGTTTGGGTAATCCTTATAGGTAGGGATGGGTTTGGAAAGAGTGCATCTCTTTTAACTGCAGTTTTATGAAATTGGTGTAAAAGCTCTTCTGGATTCCTGATTCTTAATGAATATGAGCTGGGTTCAGGTCTTGGTTTGAAACAAAACGTGTCTGCATACGCTTTGCAGTGGTTCACCACATCTGTTTAAAAACTGCTGCAGCCACAGCATTTTTCTGTGGTGATCAGTAAGTTATTCACTGTACTAACAATACAGAAGAATTTTCATGATTTTAGTGTACTGTGGACATGTGGCTGAGCTTTAGGAACTAGAGCAGTGTGTTTCTTGGTTAAATAACAAGTTAGTATACTTAAAAAAAAAGCCATTTTGTTAGGATTTACAGCAAGGTTTTTGTTTAGTTTTGACACAAAATAGGACATGCACGAGAAAAGTTTGAACAAATGATAATTATGGCAGTTTGGAATGGCCAGGGTTTATTTCCCATTGAATGCATAGCTTTAGTTAAAATGGTGCAAGTGCTGAAATAGTTACTTATGTGAATCATTGCTGTGACTAAAGTGATTAGCTATCACAGGTAGGGTGACTTGGCATATCCAGTAACATTCTGTGATCTCTAGCATGTTTACACCCTTCTCTGCCTTCTCCTTTTAGTCTATCTCAACAATAATGGGCCTCTCCTATCACATGGAAATATGCTGATAAGGCTAGAAGCTTATTGTGCTTGGTGTGTCAGATTTGGGGCAAAATAATGCTCAGAAAAGAGCATATGCTATGCATAGGCTGCGTAGGTTAATGCACTCACTAATGCATTAAGGTGCAATGCACTCAAAGCCATCCAGAGATTCTGGTACATGGATGCTGTTGAAACCAACAGGACAGCCCCTTACTCATAATGGGTATCTCTGGACAAACTGAGGAGATGGGCAGAAATATCATCTGGCTTTGCATATTACCATACACTTTTTTTTAAAAAGCCAGTGAGACATCCTGTACCTTAAAAGGGATTTGAGTTCTCTTCTAGTTAGGTTCTCCACAGGTGCATGTGATGAGCTGCAGGGAAAGGCAGTGTAGAAGTAGTCTGGAGTGAGGCAGCCACGTCAGTCATTAGTGCCACACACGCTTCTAACCAGTAACTACAAAGGAAAACACAATTGTACCTTTCAGTGTCTTGTAAAACATTTATTTTGATGATTATTATAAAGGAGAAACCCCTTTAGAGTTTCTCTTAGAGTCTGAATTGGACCAAGAAGTTATGAGAGGCAGTGTCACCAGGCCAGAAGAAGGGATAATTACCTTCTGTAGAAAAATGTACTCTACATTCTTTAACAGTAAAACCTATCAAGGCCCTTTGGAATTCTTCCTCACAAGCTGTGTTTTTTTATTCATTGTATCTTGGTTTTTTGTGAGCCGTTTTTTCAGTTGTCATCTACTCATGATTTAATTTCATGTCAAGTATTTAATATAGAATGGATACTTAGATTTCTTTTGTGTTTTGAACTGATATTCCTTAATTTATAGTGGTAGGGAAAATGCTCAGGTTTTATCCTGTGGCAGGCTGCTTTAACAGGTATATGCTACTGTCTTAGTGGAACTCTACAACAAACAGTTGTCTTAAATGATCAATTTTGCCACTTTAATTTGGATTTTTTTTCTTTTAAAATTCTGAAGCCTTGAATGAATAAAATATGGGAGAAACTCAGAAACCTGAGCATAACAGGAGGTGCCAGATATAATGGCTGTGGATATAGAGAGAAAGAACTGAAAGTATTGGGAAAGTAATTATGAGAACTTCAGTTTTGCAGATTGAATTTGTTCTAAAAATGAACCTGAAGATGGTATCATGACTCTTATTTTGGGCTGAAGAGGCACTTCCTTTCAATCCATCTTTCTTGTTAGGTGTTACCCAGAAACAAAATCTTACATTGCACTGGAAACTTCGTAGTCTTGTCAAGGAGACTTTTGCCATGTTTTCCCTGACAATGTGGTTAAATCCTGGATTTTAGTTTAAAAATTAGAAAAATGGATTTGTACTTCACATAGCTGAAGCAGCATTGCTTTAAGAAGCAGCAGCAGTTAGTGCAGCCAGTGTAGCCTGCTCTGCCTCCTGTGAGGATGTGAACAAAGGTTGTTATCAGTGGAAAAATAATAGAAGAACTTTTTCATCCCTGTTTTCCAGTCCTCCAGCTAACAGCATAATTTTTCTTTTCCTAAAGAATTCGAATCACAATTTTTACCACTAACAAATTCCCCACTTTTTTGTGTTACCTGCAGTTCAGCACTGTCTTCTGATCACCTTGCTTGAAGAATAGTTGTGTAACTATTTTGTGTGAACTAATGTTATTCTTTCAATAATGAGTAGATTGCAGTGCGGATAGGTAAAAGGAGGAAGGAACCATAATATACACTAATTCTAATGTAGAACATGGGCTAAATATCTGCAGAAGCATGAGTATTAAAAGAATAGAGGTTAAAAAGCAGACTATAAAATACTTCATAAATATTTCCATGCAGAAAGTTTATAGTATGAATATTATGTACATCTACATATTATGTAGATGTACTGCTTCTAATAGAGGTTGTAATGTCCTTGAGGATATCTTGTGAGTTTCTTCAGGGATTCAAGAAGAGATTCCCACTGCTGACACTGTGTAGCTCTTCAGTGTTAAGTTATTCTGAGACCTTTTCAGTTTCTGTGAAACAATGGACAGTGTGTTTATATGAAACTCTGCAATTTTAGTCATCACATCAACCTAAACTGGTCAGCAGCAGTAAAATGACTGGAAGGTTGTTTCCCAGGTGGCTGTTACATGGTGTGTCTAAATCAGCTGGTTTATTCTTCTGAATGTAGGACCTTAGGAATAGTACACATCTAATGATGAATGTTTCTAGAGACAAATTTTGTAATGGAGCACAGATATACTTGAAGCTAGTGTGGTGTCCTTCAGGATAGTGCTTCAAAATGTTGGTCCTTGGATGTTGGTGGAGATTTCTGCTAGTTAGAAGTACAGCAGTGGAAATGGAGTTTGGAAATATGATGCTGTTTGCTGCTGTCTGTTAAATAAATCTCTGATTCAGTTCTTGGTGTTCTGCTGACCATGAAATAGGGGACTGAAATGAACTACATGTTTTTGTTCTATTTCTTGATCATATAGTCTCTATTTGTGATTCTACAATAGGTTGTAAGCTGTTCACAGATTGTGTAGCAGAGTGGTGGTTATGTGTTTATAACAGTCTAACAGAAGACATTAATTTGTGACCTGACACAGAAATACTTCACATTGCATTTGTGTTTGAGATTACATAAACAAATTTATTGAGAATAGGAAAACTTGGAATACAGAGTTCTTTGTTATCCATCAGCTGTGTGTATATGTACATATGTGCAGTGTGTTTGTGCTAAAACACTTGACTTGCAAGTGAGTAATATTTTTCTTCTGACTTCACAGAACCACGGAATCAACCAGGTTGGAAAGACCTCTAAGCTCATCCAGTCCAACCATTGCCCAGCACTGCCAAGGCCACCACTAACCCTGAGGGCCACACCTACGTGGTGTGTGAACACTTGCAGGGATGGTGACTCCACCATTGCCCTGGGCAGCCTGTTCCAATGCCTGGGCACCCTTTGGTGAAGGAATTGTTCCTCATCTCCATGTAAACCTCCCCTGCTGCAGCAGCTTGAGGCCATTTTGTCTTGTCCAATTGCTTGCTCCTTGGGAGCAGAGACCAACCCCCTCAACTTCAGAAATTAAGATTTAGCAGTGTACAAATATCTGATTTTATTATTATTCTTTACTTGTCATAGTATTTACATACTATGCTTAGCTAGAGTTGGCTATTTTGGCTGCCAGAGACTAACACTTGAGTAAATACTTGATCAAACCTGTACCAGTAATTGTGAATTAGAACTCCTGGACTTTGTCCTCACGACAGGCTATGGGAAACAGCTTTCCCGTGTAGAAGTTTCAGACTGTATTCAACTTTCAGGCTTAGACTGTATTTTTTTAGTTAAAGAACAGTTCATAATATAGCTACATTTAGTATTTTTGGCACTTCTGGGAGGCAGGATATGAAATATTCGTTGTATTACAGTTTATTTTGTAGCAAGGTCCATATGCAGTGGTTGCGTTTACATAATTGGCATTTGCCTTTGCCTTTTATTTTAATAGGCTGTTTATTTCTTGGAAATGAGTTAGATAATGTAATTCTGTGTATCTTAACAACATAAATGTCTGGATGATTTTCATGGTGGTAATACAGTGGAAGCAGCATCTCTGAGTTGTGACAGAAGCTGTTCTACTCACCTATGACAATATAAACTTGCATGGTATATGCCAGGAAAACTGATGAAAGGACTGCTCAGAAGAGCAGATTTTTGTTTCTAATCTAAATTGGACTAAATATTCTAAATACTGAGAAGATTGAGAGCTAAACCCATCATCCTAGGAAATCATGTGCAAACTACATAAACTAGGAAGATGCACCAGAAGAAAACAGTAGTGGGAAATAAAAAAAGAAAAAGAAGGAATGAAGGTTTGAATCTGAGCAAAAAGCACTGGCTGTGATAAGGTGAAGGCAGGCATCCCAGACTGAGTTGCTTGATTTCAGAGCTTCTCTAACTGCTCATTCATACTTGTCTTTTGACAGGAGCTCAGAGTTCTTGGTGTTGTTGCTGCAGAATGACTTATGCTCTGTGTTTAAAGCCACTGAAAGCTTGTGCCTTTCCTGTGACTTTCTGTACTGTCTCACGCCTGGCTGTGCTGGTCAGTTAGCTGTGTTCTCTAGGGTCAGCAATAATTTACTCAGAGCATCTAGAGCCGTAACAGCGCCTCGTCTTGGCAGAAGAGCTAAGTGCTGTGGCAGACCTCCGTGGGCAGGAAAGGTGGCACCCTGTGATTAATCAGGGCTAGAGATCGCTGTTATTGAGAATGAGTTTACCAGTTCTTTAATTGATAAGAGCAATTACTTTTGTCCCTAATACTGCTGTCTGTTGCACTTATATTTGCAGTTATACACATGGTAAAAGTTATTTTAATGATCTGCAGACGTTTCTGATTTTGCAGGCTCTTTCAGGCTGCTTCTGTGGCTTACAGGGTTGCCCTGGTAAGCATATAAAACTGAGCTCCTTTAATTCCTGAGGATATAAAATATAGCCAATAAGATTTAAGTGTTCAGATGGTGGGAGGATTATTTCACTGTTGGGGCTATTATGGAGCAATTTCTTTCCACACTAGTCTTATGGGGAGGGTTATTTTCTCACAGAACCTGTACTGATTAGCTTTGCTTGAAGCAAACACAATCCAAATAGCAATGTGCCCTGATGGACTTTATAGGTGGATAAAACAGGCTAGTGATACTGGAATTCTTTTTGAGGATGGTAACTATGAGGAGTGAACTCTTTGAAGATTAAAAGCATCACATAAATGCTAAGTATTCATGTTACAGAAAATTGGCAAATCCTATTGTAATAATTAAATCTTCAGTTTCTGCACACAAGATGTTAAACCTTTGGTATGCATTAAATTATATATTATATATTATAGTCTAATATGATGAACCACTACTACCAACCCGCAAAGAATACATAGGGGGAAAAAAATACAACTGGATCGAATAACTTTATTTTTTTTGTTTTGTTCTGGGTTTGTTTGTTTGTTTGTTTGTTTTTCACAATACCAAAACTGTGTTGCTGTTATCCTCAAATTTCTGTTACTGGTAAATGCCATGTTAAGGCTGTTAAGTCTTTAGCGAGATGCGCTTTGTAATTTGAAAGGTGCCATTTTTGATACTCTGCTTATTAAAGACTCCTTAAGAGTGGATTAACTGTTTTCATAAGGGGAGGCAGGGTTTTTTTGGCTTTGCTTTCCTCCAGTTGATCCCTTTTTGGCAGCCATGGGTGGGTGTGGAGGTTTTCTTTTTAGTCAGAGCTGGTTCATTTATCTCAATTGTATTTTGCAATTTGTTCTTCCTATTTGGGGCTGTTCCCAAGCATGCTTTACATTCACTTGCACATTTTTGCCTCTTTGAAGCTTTTTAGTAATTGCTTTGGTTCTTGACAACTGCAGAACAGCAGCCATTAAGTCACAATAAAGACTAATGAAAAAAGTGATAAAAGTTCCATGTATAACTAGGATAAAGATTTCTGGAGGAAATATTGCACGAGTGATTACAGGGAGGATAATTGTCTGGATAGAGAATTATATGCCTTCTGCATTTGATACTGAACCTGTAAAACTGTCGCTTAAAATCAAAATATTAGAATTCTTCAAACCTGAGCTGAAGATCAGGAGGAGTTTGAGGTGGCTGAAGTTTGTTTCCTGAAGGGTGATCAGGTTGTCTGTTTTATTAAAACTCAGGGTTGGTTGTTTTTAGTGAAGAATAAGTGCAATGCTATGCTTGTGGTGGCAAATTACCGCCTGCTTTGTAGACTGGAGATCTGCAGGGCTGGTGGTATCCTTTTGGTTTTGGTTTTAGGGGTTTTTTAGGGCCCCTGATGTAGCAAAGTGGTTTGCATCCAGTAGTGACATTGGACATTCAAATTCTGTGTGCGTGTTTGTAGAGTGTTGTGAGCATTTGGATGCTTCCAATTGTGGGGAAAAGTACCAGCCTACTAGATCAGGTACTTCAGTCAGATGAGCTCCAAGTTTACTGACCCCTTACCTTAAATGAACTTCTTATCCTCTGTGTTTTTTCTTCCTGCTTATGCAGTAATTACTTTCCTGTTTTGATTTCCAGCATTGTCACTACATTGTGGTCTTTTACCTTGGCTTTTCTCTTTCTTTTTTGGCTGGCTGTCTTTATACTAGAATAAATGATTTCATGTTGCCAAATAAAATATTTTAAGCTTTTGAGACAAAGATTTTATCAGCTTTTTAGTGCTGTTACTGCTGTTCATACTAATGGAAGTGATGATATGCATGTTTCTTTTGTGATTCTGGTGTAAATGGAGGCTATGAAACAAATCATTTGTTTTCAGCAGTTGCTGCTTTCTTTAGTAAGATGAAAAGAAAGAAAACGGGTATGTGCATTGTGTCTGTGTCCAGTTAGTTATAGATTATGTAAACTGGCTCTCGGTTTATAGTAGCCCTGGCAGATTAACTCTGCCTACTCTCAGTTGAAGTATTGGGATTCTGTCCTTTTTACTGATTAAAGCAGCTTCTTAGTAGCAGCTTACAGTACTTTTACAGAGTAGCTTAGATCATTTATCAAACATCTGTCTGATGTAGGCTAGAATTTATATTCAT
Source organism: Forpus xanthops (assembly GCA_032466535.1). Classification (NCBI taxonomy): domain Eukaryota; kingdom Metazoa; phylum Chordata; class Aves; order Psittaciformes; family Psittacidae; genus Forpus; species Forpus xanthops. The sequence goes on along the minus strand of JASSUY010003198.1, from coordinate 50,775 downwards.
TTTAGTGTTGAGACAATTAAGACATGGAGAGGTTTAAGTGTCTCTCGCCTGAATGTCTTGGGCAGTATTTAGAGTTCAAGTGCTGTGCTTTCATTCTGACCTTTTCCTACCACAATCAACTGTATGCTTTTGAAAGCTGCAGTTTTTATCTCATTCTGTATCACCACAGCATTTTACAATAGTTGTGCCTTCATTTTGATGGGTAGAGGAAGAAGCATTGTAAAGGAATGTATTTTTGTGGCTGGTCTGACTTTCCTGATAAATAGTAAATAGGAATTTAAAATATATTCATTGTGCTTGCTCTTACTACGCATATCACAGGGAAGGTATATAGTTTCATGCGATATAAGCTGTAATAAATCCATTAAGCCTGACTAACCACTTCTTTTAACCTTTAGACAAGTTCCCTTAAAAATGTGTATGTTTCTTGTAATGCTCAGCATTCACGTGTGAACTGTTGCACCTTAAAGCACCTTTAAGAAGGTGTTGCTTCTCTTCAGTGCATCTGTAAATCTTTACACGTCTTTTCCAAGGGCATTGGAGGGCAGCCATATGCTGAAAGATAGGAAGATAAGTTCTTTGTTGATCCTCGCTTCAGTTGCAGATTAGTTATTGGTGCCAAGCAGAGATTGTAGTGCATGGCAGTTGCACTCTTGGACTCAATAGTGTTTCTAGTGTTGCATCATTTAAAAAAAAAAAGAGTTAATTAAGGAAGTTTTCAACTACTTTCTTTCAGTATTTGAATAAAGCGTGTTTTTCAGGTGATCTGTACAAACCTTAGCTTAGGTTCATTAGTCTTTAAGGAATTATGACAGAGTACCCAGTATAGGTACTTCGATTAGTGAGGAATTGGCTTAGATGTAGCAATTCTCTCTGTTTTTCTAAATCAGGAAGTGAACAAGCGAAAGTACCAATATTAGGTGTATTTAGTTACGTAGTCCTATTTTTATGATGACTGTTAATAAGTTTTGCTAGTAGTTTTGTAACAGCAGAGCAACTTTTGCTGAGACAGGTATTTGCTTCCCAGCTTGCTGAGTTTTTCATGAGTGTTTGTTGTATAAGATTGTCCTGGGCTTTTCAGTAAGACCTTTGTCTTGAAGTGACAGAGGTTGTGCTGTACCTTGAACCATACATTGCTCACAATGCATTTTAAAACTTTCCAAGCTAAAGGAAAGAAGGTGGAGTGGGATTAGTGCTACAGGATGTGAAAAGAAGAGAAAATAGAGAGTGTGTCTGCAGAACATGCCAAAACTCCATTGTAAGGGTTGATTTCCTTCAGCTTTGTTTAGTTAAATGGAGCTGAAGATACATCTAAAGCTGTTGCTTCCACATTACAGAATGGCTTAGCAAAAAGAATGGTGTCTGCTGCTTGAAGAGAAACTGTGGTACATCAGTTATGGTTTTATATATACTCCCTGTGCTACAATTTTTATACAAAACAGACTATATTTGAGAGTAGCTGACTGAGCACATGTAAACACTGCCGAGTAGTAGACAGTAAATTCTGCGGATAATTAACCATGGTTTTACACACCCCTCTTAGTTTTAAGGAGGCGAAGGGCCGTAACTTCAGCGGTGTTGCCTGCTTCTATTTTTCAAGCTTAGCATGCTCTCTAAAGCCCAGAATGTGGGTATCTACCATTAGGCTTCTACGTAAAAGTAGCATCTTTTTTTTTTTTTCTGAGACAGATTCCCTGCAGCTCCCATTTATTATAGCAGTGACACAGCTGGTGAGGATCCCCTCTGAAATTCAGGTCAGTTTTATATGTGTGGCAAAATAAGGTTTAAGTCTAGAGTTAGGCATCTAAGCATGCATAATTTGAGCTTCAGTACAGTTTTGTCCTAATGAGAAAACTCTGGGATGACGTGATGATAAACATGTGGAGTGAAAGCAGTGCGGAGAGAGCAGCTCCCAGTGTGGGACTGTTTTGCAAAGCACTACACAAAGCATTGCTTGGACAGATACAGATTTTAAAGAAATAGTAGAGTTGTAAATCCATATAAAAAATATTAAGTGTAAGCAACACCATTAAACCAAAACCACCCTCAGCAGCTGGATGAGCTGAAGGTTTATTACAGTTACTTTCAGTGGTGGTGACATTTCTAGCTGAGGTTGCATGGTTTCATTTAAACATTATTAAACAAACTGGAGCTTGAATATTCTCTGAAGGGTTGGATGCAGCATAAATCGTCAGTTAAACTGTCTTTAACTTTACTAGAAACCATCCAACTAACACAGCCTTGAGGAGGTTTGTGTAAGTACTGTTACCTAGACAGAATGGCACAGGCAGTGACTGTACTTTTTATGGAAAAGACCATTTGTTTCAGTGGTGGTTTTTGGAACTGCGCAGATATATTTTGAAGAATTACAATGCAGTAGCTAAATACTGAAGCTTGGTTTTATTCTTTTGAATAAATTTTGAACCTTACAGTAAAAAGCTAGCTTCTGTAATCTTGGAGTGTGAAGTATTAGGTGTGCAGTTCCAATTGTGCTGCTTTCTCTGCAGTGATACTGAGATTGTTATTGGTAGGAGTGATGCGGAGATGGTTTTCGCTCTGTTGACTGCTGTAAACTTATTTTGGGAGGTCTTATGTGTTCTGTTTTTCACTGTCAGGTTTTGAATGCAGCAACAGCATATCTGATGGTGTAGTATCTGTTTGTATGTGTAGTGAAAGCAGCTTGTGAATAGTTTTCTCTGAGGTGTTTGTGGACAGCTGGTTCCTGAAGGTCTTTACTAAAAGTATTCCTTTGGAAAAAGTGAATATACTTAATGAAGTCAGTGTAGGAATCAGGGCTGTTAGCTACATTTACCTCTAAAGGTGGTATTAAAAATACCTCCATGGGTGTAGAACTTACAGAATTGAGAGAAAAAAGCATAGCTTGTGGGTATATCAGTGCTCTATCTTTTAATATTATAGTCATAGATGTATTGCTTCTAGAAAAGTTACTTTCATTATTTAAGACTTGATGGCCTGGTGAGAGATAAGAAAACCATGTTTTGTCTCTGTTGAATAATTGGTGCTTTGGTGTTGGGATTGAGTATTCAAATATTTTATTTGTCTTCCAGACTCATATTCAACATTGATAATATCTTTGATTTATACTCTGTTCATTTCAGTAGTACTTTCATGTGCTTGGATCTAAAATGTGTAATGAACTTAATTTTACAAATCTTTATAGATGATTTTAAATGGCCAACATCAGTCATTTTAATATGTCCCGGAGAAAGAATGGAAGTAATTACCTTTCCTGTAATTCCATGACCTAATTTGTAGATTCTGCCAGCAACAAACAATATTAAGTGGTCTGTAGCGCTGATAACTTGCTTTTGGAATGTAATGTGGACTAGTGGCATCAACTTATCATCTACTATTAAATGATACACTGACAGTTCTTTCTGGAGTCTTGGTTGACAAGTCTTCCCAACCTTCTCCTCACCTTCAGCAGCAGTCCTGTCCCTTCTGTGGTAGGTATGTAGGTATGGAATTTTCCTGTTCTTGAACACTGCACGCTTGGCAGTTGCAGCTGGAAGGAAGTACCAATGGCTGCTGCCTGCTGTGTGCTCCCAGGATGTAGTTGATCCAAGTTTCCTCACTCCACTTGTCATCTTTACTCAATGCACTGATGCTTATTTGCTTGAGGTAGGGGCCTTCACTGCCCTATGCAACTGGAAGACTGCAACTCTACCGGTCTGAACTAATTCACTGCTCTTAGTTGCACTGGAGTTTTGGCTCTATGCTGTTCTGTCGCCAAAGAGGTGGTTGCGGTTCAGTGACTACTGCAAACATGTAACTTGTTTTGTGCACTTAGGAATGGAGTAGTAGTATGGTCTGCAGTTAAGGTTGTCATATTAGAAATTACTTTCTGTTAATATAGGTAAATCTCATAAAGGAATGGCCAGTAAATTTTATGACTAAGAAAGCACTTGACTGACTAAAATCACTTGATACTGTGGCCTGTTAAGTGTAGTCAGTTCACATTTATTGGATAAATAAAATTTTCTATTAAAACAGTAATTGGAAGTTTTATGTGGCTATGGGCTGCTGCATTTCTTTTAATTAATCCTAACAATAACATAGTGCAAAGAATAAGTCAGCAAGATTATACTTGAGTTCCCATTGAGAAGTGCTTTTGCAGGATGTGGGCTTAGCAATGACAGTAGCTGGAAGGTAACCAGAGCTCTGTGGAACTGGTGTGCAGTTGAGTTTATATGGAGCCTCCTTCACTCCTCCCCATCTTGCTGCTGTCCTGGGGAGAAACCTTAAGGAATTAGGTCAGGGGACACACAAAGTCAATGTTTATAAATGAATGGCAGGACAAAATACTTCTCTCATGATTTCTGATGAAAATTATTTGACTTGTCTCTGCATCTAGGAAGCTAAACCTGTGAGCATCAGTAGTGACACAATCCTGTATGAAGTGGCTGTATATGTTGTGTTTCAACTTTATTTTAGCAGCAAGCAGTAATTGTGTTCCTTGAAGGTCTATTGTAATATGTGTGAAGTGTAAGCATCTGGTGAGTTAACGTTTTGTTTGTATCTGTATTTTTTTTGCCAAATGACCGCAAACCAGATTGAATTAGCTGGTGAGGAGTTACAGCAGTTGACAAAGGGGAGAAGAGGAGCAGGATACAGGGTCTGTTTTTATTAAAAGTGTGTGTGTGCATGCATGCATATTAAAAATTACAGTGGATTAAAGTATCTTCATCAGAGAACTATTACGAGAGTCTGTCTAGGATCTGGGCTGTGTGCTTTACCTTGCCAAATTAATGAAGCTAGTTGCTTCCCCTTTTTATGTCCCCTCGGCAGTCCTAAGCTTTTACCCATTAAACATGTGGTGGGAAGTTGTCTCTGTTGACTGAAAATTTGCTGTAGTTACATTGTGCAGAAGAGGTGAAGAGGAGCAGAGGTGAAGCATCTCTGATGGGAAGCACTTCTAATTCCTTGTGCATGTTTGGAGGGAAGGCTGTGGCCTGGGGGTCAGTTTCTTTGCAGAATTACTTTGCTCCCTATGTCTATAATTCAGAAGAGCTGGGGAGTGTGGAGAATAGTGCTTCAGGTTCTGAATGTCATATCTGAGAGTCTGTTTCCAGTTAGCTGGGGAAGAAAACTTCAACTGTTCTGCCCAACACTGAGCATTCATTAAAGCATCACATGCAAAGATGCAAAGAAAATGACTCTATGGGTGGATGCTAATATGAAACACTGAAATTATACACCATGTAAGTTAGGTAATACTATTATACCAACATTCATCTGCCGTATAAAGTATGCTTGTTTTTATTAAAACAAGGTATGTGATGATGATAACTTGAGTATGTCTTTTGCCACATCCATGCTATCTGATAGTGGCGGTGATGGTGGAATGCTACATTTTAGGTCTATTTCTTAAGTCCTTTGATTGACTTTTTTTTTGGTCAAAAGTCCCCAGAATCTGTAATAAAATTTGGAAAGAAGCATAGCCCAGTATTTGTTTTTACCCACAATTGCTCAGGCAGTCACTGGTCTGTGTCAGTGTTGACTAGGATTAGAATTAGGGAGGAATATTTTAACGTGATTCAAAGAGTGATTTTTCTTTTGATGAATAAATTGAAGTGTAGAAGCACTGGAGAGAGTGCTGGATTAAGCTCTCAAATATCCTGTTTTATTTTGGCTGACAAAAAGCTTGACAAGCTTTTGGCCATGTCAGTATTGTTTCTGTCTGGCTTGTCATATCAGGGCATGGAAAATGCCTTACTATAAATACAGTAAACCAGCTATCACGTACAGCATCATTGCTTTTGGCTTCTAGATGGTTGATAGCTCTTTTTGCACTACATGGTAAACTTACATGTGATCCAGGTCACCTGTTTTGTTCAGCAAAATGTTTCTGCGCTTCGTTAGAAAGTTGCTTTATGCTTGTGCACTCTGGAATCGGGCTGCTTTTCAGGAAGCTCATGTATGAATGGGATGTCTGTCATCAAACTTAACATTTAGAGATTGGAAACAAGTTTGAACAAGTTTTAGTTGGTGAGCAGATGTTGACTGTGCAAGAAGATCTTACATGAGGAATTACATTTAGTGCAAAGTTTAACTGTACAATTTCTGTTAAGTTCAGGATTTGCTGAACTGTCTTATGAGCACATAAGTGGGGCTTAAATAGTTTCATTTTTTAATTCGGAGTAGACTGGTTGCTTGATGAAACTGCTTGAAGTGTGCTGTTGGAGCTGCTCTTAATATTCGCCACTGTTGGTTACAGATCATTTCTCTGGCTTACATGCAATGTAAAACTGATAATAAAGATTGTTTGACTTTTGTGTGACAATAATGGTGCTTAATTTCAAACAAATAACAGTATGCTATTGTAGGCAGAGAAAACTTAGGCAGTGAACTGTTGTAATCATTGATTTTAACTTTAGGTCTACTCTCTTTTTGGAAGAATTAGGTTACTAGGTCTCATTTTCTAGTAGTCAGGTTTTCCCACTATTTAGGTGAAATTGTGCTTTTGATTTCTTCCAGTCTCTTTATCATTGAGATAAATATAAGGCATATGGGATTTTGAGAGTCCGTAAGCTATGGCATTTCTTCAGCACCTTTACTGAGCAACTCCTTTTTTTTTTTTTTCTCTCCCCTCACTCAACACAGTTACAGACATAGAACTAAAGCGACTGAAAGATGCTTTCAAGAGAACTTGTGGCCTCTCGTATTATATGACTCAGCAGTGCTTCATCAGGGAAGTTCTCGGTGATGGAGTTCCTCCAAAAGTTGCTGAGGTAATCTATGAATTTGCTGTTTTTCTGGGGAGGTATACACATAGTTGCTAATGTACACAAAGGTGCCTATAATCACACACCAACTCGTTTGCTTTCTGTTCATTTTTCATACAGTATCACAATGTACATTCTCTGCAGTTGGATCGTGGGTCGTAAGGAATATGTGCTTGATTGAGTGTCTGATTCCAGCCCAGCTGGTCATGGATGACTTTGAAGTAAAGTTGATTATCTAGATGTAGATTTGGCTAGGTGTAAGGTTGGGAAGTTTCAACACTGTTTGTAGCCATTATAACAGAGGGATTTCATTTACTTTGGAGATGCACTTGCAGTTGGTTTTTCTGAGATTCCATTAGCTTTTACTTTGCTTTCTAAAGTGCAGATTAATCTTTACAAGCTCTTAAAAAAATTTTATGTATAAATGAGCTGAAAAGTGGCCAGAACCCAGCATATTTTATATGCTGTATAAATACTCTGTGTGTATATATATATTAGCTATAAAAAAAAGTTACCTTTCTGCACATGTGCATGTTTAAAAAAACTATATTCTTTTATAGTGTTGCCCCTGTTTTGAGAGAGAAATTAAATATTCTTGGTAAAGAAAAAAAGCCAGACCTTTCAAGTGGTATCTTGCTCCATGTAATTTCTAATCACGGCTTCTGTTTCTGATGTCTTCAGTGTTACTGACCTCACAGGCAGCATACAAGGCTTCCAGTTTTATTTAGGTAATGTGAGTAGTGAAGTGTGCATTGCAAAAGGTTTAACACTGTGGTTGTTACTTTTATGCTAAGCTTAGTCTTTCCTTTTTTCCCCCTTTTTTTCCTAAGTGTTGAGAAAGAGGATATTACTTACTTCTTGTAGCATAATGAACAGTTTGTTTTTTGTTTTTTGTTTTTTTTTTAATGTGGGTATTCAAGCACCTAACAGGAAAAAATGCAATGTGTGTTAGCACCGTGAAATTAAAGGAAAATCTATGATTTACCTATGGCTTAAAGCATTTCTTCAGTATTAATTTCTGATTATGTTATCTGGACTCTTTGTCTGTTAGTAGACCATAAGATTAAACAAAAAATGTATTCTACATCGTATAGGGTTGGTTTGAAATAATATAAAATGTGAAGTAATTTATTATTAGTTAACTTGTACTTTGTTATCTCTTTTATGCAAGTATTAAGAATGAAATTACTGATCTGAGTGAGGTAAACTTGGTCACAAATAGAGACTGTGGGTTTCAAATGTCTTCTAGCTCCTTTCTGCTTTATTTTTGAAGATATTATCCATGACACATAGCACGTCAGACTTAAGTAAAAAAGCTATGCCTGTGTACCATATAATTATACTAAATTTTACATTCTGCAATGTAAATTGCTATGATGCTGCCCGGGTGTGGCTATTTTAAGTAAGCTGCAACAGTCTTAAGGATCTTTGGGAAATACAACATAGCATCATAATTTGATGGTCCATCTTATTAAAAGAAGTTTTCCAAACAGCACATTAATGTGAAAAATTGTGGAGCTCCTTCCTTAGAAATGTGAACTAATCTCTATTATATATTGTTAGGGAACTAGCCAATGTTCATAAACTCATCCCAAAGAATGATTAAGCAGCTAAACTGAAAGCAGTGCCACTGCCATGGGTGTAATTATGTATAATACTAGTACATTGGGCATTATGTGTAGAATTCCTTTTCCATGTTTATATCGTGAACAGTCAATGTGTTACATTCAAATAATATCTAAATGCTACATGGATATAGATACTGTGTGTGTATAAGTATCTATTAAAAAATAGCTACCTTCCTGCACTTGTGCATGTTTAAAAAACTCTTTTCTTTCGTAGTGTTGCCCCTGTCGGGGTTGGAACTAGATAGTCTTAAGATCTTTTCCAACCCTAACTGTTCTGTGATTCTATGAAATGTAATGTTTGGCATTCAGCTGAAGTCAGAACGGAGATATACAAAGCTCAACAGAAATCAGTGGACGAGGCTCAGAAATGGGTATGAATTAGAAATATACTTTCAGTTGGATGAGGATAGGAGATAGCTGTACTTGAGGTATTTTATAACATAGCTGTTCTTAGAAAGTCTAAAAGGAAAGTTACCTTTGAGTGATGGAGAATAATGTATAAAGAAAAGATCATGGTTTACTAAGATTTGTGAAAGAAAAACAGTGATTACTCATCTGTTTGTTCATACATGTATTTGTTTTGAAAATGCTGTTAATCTGAAACAGAAGAATTCTCTCTTTTTGTGTGCTTTTTGATTTTTTTTTTTTAAAACCGAAAATTGTTATTTTGGGACTTAAATTGTAGCATTCAGCAGAGCTAACTGCATTTTTTTTAAGAAGTTATGATTGCAATGTGCATATAAAGGTAGATTGCTTACACACACAGTGTAGCCTTGAAGGCATCTTGTGAAATCAGAATGATTAGATGTATAAAGTGTGGAATTGAAATTTCTGCCATGACATTGTCCATGAAGCGTATACAATCATTGTGCCCAAATAGAGCACAAATTTAGTTTTAATAATTTAGCCCTGCAGGCATTTGTAAATGGATTACACTTGAGTAATAGAAGAGGATGATCTTAGCACCCTGTGGGAAGTTAATGTATTTGGGTAGTGCTATGTCTTACAGTGAAATGAAGCTGCAGGTTCTACATAATGTTTTCTGTAGAATCGAATCCTTTGGTATTATTTGCCTCATTTGCACTTACTTGCCTTCAGACATCTTTTAATAAGAGGATAGCAATGAAAAGGGATAGCTTGATGGGTGAGCAAGGAGAGGATTTGCTGAAGGTAATGCACAGAACTCTATGGAGTGTCTTCAGGGAATTTGTCTGCTTCAGTGTTATGTCTGGTAATAACTGTGATAGAGAAGTGAACAAATTTATTGCATTTATTACTACCTTGTTGCTCAGTATGCCTTTGGAGGTTGTCAAGAACCCATCCAGCAAATGGAATCTGCTAGTCTGCTTTCTACTGCTGGAAAGGCAACAGCGGTACATTTTCCACACCACTTTATACATAGAGCATAAAGGGCAGTTGCAGTAGTAAATCTAATGTAGCTAGCTGCTGTTAGATATTTCCCCTTCTCCTTTTTGCCACTTTAGCACTGTGTGGCTTAGCCAGACCTATCCAGTGCCCTTGACAGGTCCATTGCTGTTTTGTTTGATCACTCCCAGTCCTGGCTTGTTACTTGAGCTGGAAACCACACCTGGGATAGTGAGAGCAGTGACTCATACACATGGCTGGTATTCAGCACTCTTCCTCCACCTTTGTCTTCTACTTGAGGATTCTGACTGCAGTGCTGTCATTGCTGTTATTGGAAGGAAAGGAGGGTTTTAATTCTGTAGATTGGTGGATTTTTGTCTGTGAGCCCTAAGGTGTCATGGCTTCTTTGGAAGGCCTGTGAAAAAGATGAAATTCGTTATGCAAGCATTTGTAGTTTCAAAGGGAAGGGAAGACCCAAACAGAGCTTGGGAGGTACAGAAAAGTTAAAAATGTTGCTTGTACCTCTTTAGAATCATGTGTGGTTGGAGTTGGGATGTTTAAAAACCAACAAAAGGTGGGGAGAAGGGACACAGGTGTTGCAGTTAAGATCTGTGGGTTTCATCCTAGATTTACTAGTGATTCACTCTACTAATGAATGGTAGCACGCAAAATAGTAGATCTGTCCTCTATAATTGTGAAGCTCTGCTGACCTCTGAAATCTGCTATTGCTGTTTGGCTAAATTCTCGTATAGAGAATGTGCTCAAGGCTTTACTGGAGAAAAATGAGAACGCAATGCGTAACTGCCTACACATACTGGTTTTAATATTACATGTTTAGAATGTAATTTAGATGCCAGAAAATACTATTTTAAATGTGCACAATACTTTTCCTAATAGAAGTTGATCTCTTTATCTTTCCTTCTGAAGAAGTTATATTTAAGAAACAGGTTCACAAACAAGTCTGCTATCCGGACCATGATCAGTGATAAATCACTTTGTTCTGGTCTTTCACAATAATAGTTCCCCATCAGCTAGACCTAATACTTTCTTTTTATGGTTAGATGCTCAGTGTGATACTTGTAAGAAAATCAAATTATAAGACATAAGCGCTGAAATAATTCTTCTATGTAAGAATAATTGATAAGTTCTGTCTGATTTAAATTCTAACCCCTAATGCAGATTTTGCTTGTGTCATACTGATAAAGTGCTGCTGCTTGTAGGAGTAGATTTGGGATTGCAGGAATCCATGTTTTAAGAGGAGTACAACATACATCTTTTCACTTGTGCTCCTGTAGTATTAGAGGCAAGGTGAAGTAATATATTGCAGTAAGCAAGTTGGTAATTCTTGTTCACTAAAAGCACTTGCTGTTGACTTCATATCTCATATATCAGTGTTGAATCACTGTTAAGATGCTGTTAAGGCAAGCTGCAGTGTCCGGACTTTCCATGTGAAAGGTGAATGCTTCAGCCCTTCCACTGATTGCATCCACGCTGTGGATCTTTGAGTAACTTCTCATTTGAAGTCTTGATTGTATTGGAAGAAAGACTTAAATCATGTTGTTAGAAGGAGGTGCTAAGCTGGAATGGTCATGCTACCAGCAGGTGCATGTTGAGGTAGTTATGGTATAATTGATGAAAAGTTGTAAGTTTTTTTTTTTTGTGTGCCACATCTCTTCAAAGCTGTAGTTTTTGATGACTCACTGTAAGTGCATTTCCTGTGCTTGGGGCAATGAAACACTTGATGCTCCACCAACTACTTGACAGTGTTGAGACTATCAAAGCGTAGTCTGGGGAAGATTTCATCTTTGCTACCTTGATAAAGAAGTCTGGGGAAGTAACACCAATGAATGAGCAAATAAAAAGCTCTCTTCATTGGAGGATTATGGCTATTTCTTTTTTGTATTGCTGTTCATGAAATGTACCTGCATTTCCTTAAATAAAAAAACCCTGGAAAGGCTATTTTATAGGTACTGGAAGAGCTACAGAAGTGTAACAGAATTAATATTGGAAGTGTGTTTAGCTGAATGTGAGGTGACTAGCCTAAAAACCATATATGATGGACCCTCACTATGAGTTGTTGCTTTTAGTTCTGACATCTCTGATCTCCATGTTAACTTCTTTGTTAACTTCTCTGTTTTATTCTCCTAGGTTATCTACTGTTCATTTGGAGGAATATCCAAAGGGCTGCACTTCAATAACTTGATAGTCGGGTTAGTTCTACTTACAAGAGGCAGGGAGGAAGAGAAAGCAAAATGTAAGTAATGTCTCTTACAACAGTAACAGCAGGACAATGGATAGTGAGTGTAAAATACACTATATACAGCAAACATAAATTGTGATATACTGAGTCCCTATTTTTATATGTAACCAGGGCATATATTTGCCAATAAATGTAGTATTTTTAGACATTTTTAGCTGTATGTTTTGAAATTTGCTGCATTTTTGTTTTCTCTGCTCACCAAAATGAAATATTTGATTAGTCATCGTGAATATAAATGTTCGGATCCTACAGAAAGACTGTTGACAACTATATGTGGGCAGAGGAAGGAGGACTGCATTGATGTTTTTCAAAACAAAGGAAGGCATCTGCCTACTGACTTCTGTTGTTTTGTCTTCCTTGTTAATCCAATGTGATAGCATTTATTTTCCTTTTGGTTAGCAGGCAGTGATAAAAGAAAAAGGAGGTACTTCTTGACCCAAACCTGAAATTGAATCAACTTAAGTTTTTAGTCCTTTAGTTGCTGGACAGCCAGCTCCAGCATTATCAGCCAACTGTAAATTTGGTATTTGAAAACTGTTGCTTAAACATTTCTCTGCTTCCTCAGACATTTTCAGTCTCTTTGCGAATGAATCTGGGAGTTATGTTGTCCGTGAAGAGATGGAGAAGATGCTGCATGTGGTTGATGGAAAAGTCCCAGAGTCACTCAAGAAATGTTTCTCTGAGGTATTCATACAGGTTTCAGCCTATTGCAGTTACACAAATGTGAAAATTGGATTGGGTAGTTTGTTTTCCTCTGACACAGACGTGTTCGTGCATGTATGGAATTAAATCGACCTGGTCTAAATTGGGTGAAAGCTCATAGTCTTTTATGTTGTGATATCACTTGTGATTTGTATTGATGTGAATAACAGCTTAGTATGTAAATGTAGGCATTCTCCATACTGCTTTACTTACTGTGCTAGTTTGAAAGATGTCATTTCCCAAGGGTAATCATGTTATCAAATACATTTGAATATTAATGTCACTAGTGGGAATTTATTCATTGGTGTGGCCATTTTATTGCAAGTGGGGAAGAAATCTAGAACAGAGATCTGAGAGGGAGAAGAAAATCTGCTTCCTGGATTTAAAAATGCTTGTCAGCGCAGGTGGCTTAAAAAGAATAGTTTCATAGTATTAATTTTGTTGCAGTGTGCCTGCAAGGAGCTACATTTATTTATGCTTTGGTTGGTTGAGAGATGCAATCTTTATGAGGCTTGCTGAAGTCCTCCTCTAAAACAGACTATTGTTACTTTAAAATATTCACAGGATGCTTCATTGGCACTAGTGATCCTGTTGAATTGCCAGAGGTTTGTGCTTTGATTGCTTGATTTCTTGTAGGACTATAGAGCAGCAAAACCTAGTTGTCATTATACATTCCATTGGTTGACTAGAAACTTTATTTGTGGATATCAGATTACTCAATTACTTAAATTTTATTGTAGTGCATGGAACATAACCTTGGTTATGGACATTGGCTGAGGCAGATCAATTAATCTGTTGGTGGTATCATATTGGCTTTGTAGGCAAAGATTACGTTCTTCATTCTTGGCTGAAATCATAAATTGTATGTACACTGCAGTCCAGTTTCTGGAGCTGGCTCACTTCAGTATTTCCTATCAATACTGTGTGATAAGTTATACCCTAACAGTTAACTGCATGCTGTCCAAGAAATCCAGAAGTACTTAATGAAGATTTTCAGGAAGAGAGGCATCAGTCTGCCTTCATACCGCTCTCCTGTTCAGGAAAATGCTGTATCTTGTTTTCTCTTTTAAAATGAAACCAGTATAATAACGCAGCAGGATTTACTGGCCTGTTAATCATACTAGGTCATTGCTGGAGAGTGAGAAGGTTTAATGTTCCTGCTGTGGGTCTTCCTGCCTGCCGTATGGTGGATGAGTTTATGCTTTCACGGATGAGGTTTGAGGGTACTTCTGTTCTTCAGTTATTGCATGTACTCATCTAGAAAAACTAGCTTTAAAACATACCTTTTTCCTCACCCTTGTTTCTGAAATACAGGAAGCGGATTCAGTGATACCCATATTACTCTAGTTCCATCATGGCTCAGCCGTAAACATTACTTGTTTCAAATGCTTTCTGCTCTCTGTCCAAAATTCTCCTGTCCTGCTACTTCCTTGTCCTTGCTCTAATCAGATGGAACAGTGCAGTCTGAAATGTGACACAGCTCTTGCTGTATTTACAGAAGGCAATGCAAAAAGTAGAGGGAAAGTAGAGTGGAACAGGTAGGAAGAAAAGGATTTTTTCTCGAATCCAAACTGTTAGAAGAATTTCAAACAAAACCTGCTTTTTTTTGTTTTTTCTCTGCTAACTTCCCAGTAGACTTTTTTTTTTTGCTTAGCAAGGGTTTAATCCTACAAAGTCCATAATGTCCAGTTACCCTTTTCGTGCCTGTCATTCATTCTCCTGCCTTTGTGCTGCCTCAGGTATTTATGTGATGCCTTGGTGAACTGGATTGGGAAACTAATCTGGTTGAGAAGTAAGGCCTTTTCCTGTAGCTTCTAGTCCTGTAGGTTATTTCTCAGCTAGATATGTTTTGCCACCTGACTGCATTAATGTGGTTGCAGTCACAGAAGAGAGGGGATGAAGGATCAGAAATGGTGCTGATAAGAGGAAGGTCAGAGCCATGCTGTCAGTTACTGGTCTGGGTACATACAGATTAAACTGGTGATGGAATAGCAGTGTAGCATCTTGTCTTCCTTGAATTAAAACCATGTGGAAGTCTGTGATAGTAGATCTAAGGATTGGGGTACTTCTGCATGTGCTTGTTGGTGAAAAATGTAACACTCTTTAGTCTAGGAAGAAGAGGAATAAAAGAATGAGTACGTGGAACATGGAATAATCCACTACAGTTGAGATATGGAGCAAATACTTTAGCGATGATGGTGATTAACCATTTGAACAACCTGGCAAAGGAAGCAGTGGATTTTACATTCTCCATAGTTGGCAGTTGCAGATAGTGTGTGGCCAAATGCAAATTACTGAATTCTATAGAGGTGTAATTCAGTGAAATTTAATGGTCTGTTATATTAGGGAAGTTTAAATTTTAGTTAATTTTGTGGGTCTTGTAGAAATTACAGTGTTGATCCCTATGGTTTCATGGCTGCAGCTTGGAAACCACTCAGCTGAATGGTTTAAACAGCCTCTCCTGCTGTAAAACTCTGTGAGTCTTTAGTTTTTTATTCCTGAACAGGCAGTTCCATGAGACATTCTGCAGGTGAGACTCAGGAGGTACTGTGAATGTCATGTTTACATGTTTGCTTCAAAGTGGGGTTTGGTCAATAAAGGCAAAAAATTGACATGAAACTGCTGTGGTTAATCATAGTGTTAGTTATTCAGAAATAATTTTTTTCTGTGCTAAGTGTTTGTATACTCATGCAGATAGAACAGAATGTTTGTGATTTTATAGCACCTGTTACTTGGCAAAGAAGAGCTTTTATCTATCATAAGAAATTTAAATTCATAAAAATAACCTCTGTTACTTTGAGTTGTGAGTAACTGATTTTCTTCTAATTCTTTTAACCTGAGGTTTAGAGTAAATGGCTTCCCAAAGGCCACATAGAGTAGGTGGCTGAAATGCAGAGCATGCTGAGGAGTTTTAATTTCCTTCCCAATACTGGATTTCAGAATGAAATGGAAAAACAGGCATGGCTCCAAAGCAAAAAAATATTTTAGTACTTATTTTTATAGGAGATTGTCCCAATTCCTGTTTACTGGCACTGAGAAAGCATAGAAAAACAGCTCCTGTTTTCTTATTTTTCTTACAGGGTGAAAAGGTAAACTATGAGAAGTTCAGGGTTTGGCTATTGCACAACAAAGATGCTTTCACGTTTTCCCGCTGGCTGCTGTCTGGAGGTGTGTATGTGACACTCACGGATGACAGTGACACCCCTACCTTCTATCAAACCCTGGCTGGAGTTACACACTGTAAGCAAACAAAGCTTGGTGATACTATGTGTGGTTTTCAGAGATGTTCCAGAGACAGAAACTGTCGCTTTGTGAAGCTGTTCAGGAAGTCTCACTACTCTGATGAGATACATGTTCAGTGAGAGAAATTTCTTCTCAGTGTTGATTTGTTCTCTGCTTTTTTTGTGCTGTGACCTGTAAAGCATTGTGGACAGGGGCAATGTGGGTCATTGTTTTTAAGAGATAACAATACTGAGATTGCAATACTTATTACAGGAGAAAATAGAAGTGGGGCAGAAATATCTTGACAAAAACATCTAAAGTGATTTGACATTAATACTGGGTTTATGTTTGGTCTTTCAGATGCAGTGAATCATAAAACTGTGGAGGCAATTTTGAAAATAATGCTTGTTTCAAGTTTTACCTCTTAATTTGTGTTCTGCAGTAAAATAAGTAATATTCCTGTCATGTGATACAGTCAGGGAACTAAATTCTCTAAAGAGAAACGTCCTCAGCATTTGCATTTAGGAATAATCTCAAAGAACAAGTGCTTCCTTATGTCTATATTGATATAAAAAAAGGAGCAGCTGTTTTTTAACTTAAATGTAAAACCAGAAGTCTGATAAGTTATACGTGAAGTGCAAGTGTAATGTAAGCAAATGTTACAGTAAAGCATCTAAGGGACTTTGGCATCCCTCAGAGAAGGGTGTTCGCTATTGCGATGTCAGGGATTTGAACAATCTGGTTGTAGTCTCATAGATTTTCTTTGGTGTCAGCATGGCATTTAATCTCTTTAGTGGATGGCTTACTTGAATGAAGCAACGCACAGGTTTTTCTCTTGGTTTCAAATGTGAGCATTAAAATTCTGTTTTGACCATCTGAAATGAAAATGCTTAATAAAGTTAGAAGTTTATAGATGGGTAATTTATTTGCGTTACATGAGACTGCAGTAGACGCTGAGGTTATAGAAGACTCTGAGGTCTAACAGACAAGGTAGAGAAAGAAGTATGTTAAAAAAGCCCCAAACAAACCAACTCTTTGAATTTTCTACACTTCAGCCCTGGGAAAACATCTCCCAAGCTGTATCAAATGGAGATGTGCTGTGCCTCCATCTTTGTCAAGTGCCCGTTGCCCTGGCTGTTCAAAGAAGGCTTTACCTCATGCCTCTGAATGTTACCTCAGAGCTTGCTTTGATTTTTCCATGATTTCAAATTAAAACTTGTTCCAGAGTTTTTATTTAACTTGTGTTGCTTTATACTGTGTCAGATAACTGAGAAATCCAGTGTTTTCTGGTAGTTGGTGGTGGTCTCTGTTTCTTTACTGACAGCTTTTATAAGCTGTTGGCTGAGTATAATGATGGTATAACTGAGTGAAAAAAATAAGTTTTCTCTTGTTAAGATTAAAAAGATAAAATATTTGAGTCAATATGAAGTGATTACTGAATCTTCAAGCACATGTCAGATCTGGGGACACGCTTTTCATTGTATTCCGGAAAACTGTATAGCTTCCATGTATTTTTGAATGGGTAAAAACATGTTTCAAACAGCATACTGTCCACAGGCTCAGTCTCTTTAACCAGGCTTGGAGAGATCATATGACAACTAGGTTTGGACTTCTAGATAAAATGAAATGTTACTGTATTTTTGATTTCCCAGTGATGTGTTGTAATGATTACAACAGGAAGTGATTGTCTGTGTTAGGATGTCTGCAGGCTGCACTCTTTCAGATGATAGATATGGAAAGCTGACAGGAATTTAAGATGAGAGGAAGGTGAAGTGTTGAACTAACCTGCAGGTGAACTGACCAGCCTTCCCCACATCTGGACAAATACATGTCTTTAAAATGTATTGGATGATTTCTCTTGTGATTTCAGGCAGTATAAGAATCCGCACAACAGATGCAGAAGTAGGGGAAATATCAATGAGTGAGCACTTGGGAGGAATTGCAGTCTAATTGGGTCAATCTAAAGCAAAAAATTTAGTACATAAGTTTTGTTAACATGTGTACGCATCTTAATATGTAAAACAGGAAAAGCTGTTACGACACTTTTCTCCTAAGTGAAGGTTGCTTGTAATACTTTTTCCTAGGGTAACGATTGCCTTTTGGGAAGCGAAGTACCCGTAATAATGTTTATTGCACCTATGCAAACACCAGGATACAGTGAGAGCAAAGTTTTTAGTGCTTCTTCTCCTGTAAAAAGAAAAGGAATTTGTGATACTGCAGTGCCTTTGGGAATGTCTCACCTGGCTGCTGGGCTCCAGCTGGGATTGCAGCATGCCCTCTCCTGGCTCTGGCTTCAGCCCCTCCTGCGAAGCCCTGCCTCCTCTCACCATAGCCCGCTTCCCATTCAACGTCTTGGCTAACATGTCAGAGACATGAAAAATCACAGCAATAAAAACCCTCTAAGTTATTAACATTGATTTAGAAACAGACAGCAAACATTTTATTGCAAAGCACCAGTGACTCCGTTTAAATTTGCTTAATGAGCCAAACTACCAGGGAAACAAAGGCATTCTAATGTTTTGCTTTTAAATAATATTTATTTTGGTATACAGATGACTTTAATTCTATTCCTCAACATGTAATTAGAAACAAAATTTAAAGTTACAGAAAGTCGCACACACTTGCTGCTTTTAATCAAATTTTGTTCCATTTCACTTATGTCATAAATATGAATAGCTTAATTTGGAAACTACCAAAATAATTTAAATTTGCCTTAGACCTTTATTCCTAAAAATGACTTTCAGGGATGCAAGTGTCTCCTACCACTGAGTACTGACTAACTAGCAGGAATTTGGATTTTCTTACTTCTTGTTGTTATTAAACCCCATCCTGAATAGCACTGTGATGGAGCACACAAATCCAAGGTAAATCTTTTCAGGGCCTGCTGCTAATACAAAAAGTGTCTGTAGGGAAATATTGTCCCAGATCATCATACATCCTAAATAATTACAATTTAAACATCTTCTCTAGTGCTCTAAGTCCAAGCGCAGTAATTCAGTAGTAGAACAATCCTCAGCCACTGACAGATGTCTTTTTGCTGCCTATGCTGACTGGTTTATTCCTGTAGGTATCAGAATGGAACAGACTCCATTGTACCTGTAAAGCACAGCTTTCTGTGGCTTGGTTTGTCAGAGCCGTGTACAGGAACATGAGATGTGGAAAGATCTGCCCATCCCCAGTGCAGATCCCTGGGGGTCACTGCATCATTTCTTTCATGTGATACTGAGGCTTGTTTGTTTTGTTGGGATTTTTTATCCAGTAGGGGAAAATTATTCCAGTACATCTTCTACAAGTATTTGTGGACAGTTTATCTTCATTATTCATCAGTATTGTCCTTGGTTTCAGACTCTCCTCTTCCTTTTTACTCTTCATTAGAAATGCAAGTGACTGTCATGTTTCTTTTTGACCTTTTTGTCAAAGTGAGCAGAGTTTGAGTCTGTTTCAGACCAGGTGCTCCATCCCCTGTTCCATCTTGGACCTAGATGACACATAGCTGTCATACCATAGGTGAGTCCTTGTAGCTTGCATTCACTTGGCTGGAGAGATTTCTTCTGGTGCAACATTAGGTGGTGGTTGCCTTTTTTTATGACTTGCATTTTGGTGTGTCTCAGTGACATGTGATGGGCTTATAAACTCAGGTTTTCAGTTCTTTTTCAGAGGGAGAATACTTCCATTTATCAAAGGGGTTACTGGTTTCAAACTGGAAGACTGTGATTTGTACTTCTTTGTTACCCAGTTCTTGTGTCACTGAGTTCTTACTAAATAGCACCTGAATTCTCCTTTGAATTGAAGGCACTCTCTTCTGTCATCAGAAATATTCATCAAAATGCTCCTGTGTTATGGTTTACACCCAGTTGGGAACTCAGCCACGCAGTCGCTTGGTCGCTTCCCCCTCCTTTCTGCCCCCCACTCCAGGAGGGATGGGGAGGAGAATCGAAAGAATGTAACTCCCATGGGTTGAGATAAGAACAGTCCAGTAACTAAGGTATAACACAAACCGCTGCTGCTGCCACCAATAATAATATTGACAAGGGAAATAAAAGGGAGGAGAATACAATCATTCACCACCTACTGACCGATACCCAGCCGGACCCAGCAGTGATCTAGCCCTTCTGGGTAACTGCCCCCTGTTTATATATAGCGGGCATGACATGCTGTGGTATGGAATAGCTCTTTGGTCAGTTTGGGTCAGGTGTCCTGTCTCTGCTTTCTCCTGGCTTCCCCTCCTTCCTGGCAGTGTGAAGCTCAGAAAGTCCTTGATCAGAGTAAACATTACTGAGCATCAACTAAAAGCATCAGTGTTATCAGCACTGTTCCCAGGCTGAAAGTGAAAAACACAGCACTGCACTCGCTACTAAGCAGGAGAAAAAATGATTGCTGCTGCTGAATCCAGGACATGCTGGTTTTTTTGACAGCTCTTACGTACTGAGATGCAGTTAAGACAGTGTGTAATCAGTATATTTGTATTTTAAAACATGCAGTTATCGCTAATTTAGCATAATAAATGAGAGAAACCCTGGCTAACCAGGCAGCATGGGTGAAATGGAAGAGTGAGGATTTGAAACACTATGAACTTGAAACTGAATGTAGTAGTAGTAACCTCTTCTGTCAGCAATGGGTTTATAAACCTGTAGGGCTTTATGATAAGATGGAGATGTGAGTCTGTAAAGGAAAAGGAAAGTGAAATGATTGCTTAGCTTTGCTCACAGTAGAAGGCTGGATGTAAAATACGTGTTCTGTAGCTAGTCCACTTCAGTTGTGGTACCCACTCTTGAAACACAGTCTCATCCTGATGTGTGGAAGACCCCTGGAAGAAAATTCTGAAGACTTCGGATTTGTGAAAGGTGCCTTTAAGAGCATGTTTAATACTTGTCCTGTATGTGTTCCTGTATTAAGGCGCTGATAATCCATACTCTGCTAGATGAATGCATGGAATGTGTGTCTGAAACACACAAGGATTTTGGCTGAAGTTATAATATTTCGTTCTCTAATATGTGTCCATATTTCAAATGAAAAAGGAAAAAGATGAAAGTATCGCAACACACCAGGCCAATAAGAAGAAGCCTCAGTCTCACTTAATCTGCATCTTGTCACTTACTTATCCTCTTAGTTCCCAGGCTATTTTGTGTCTTGGAAAGCAGCTCTCTGTGTTGAGGTCCTAGAGCCTTCCGTGTGGTAATCTGAAAGCAACAAACATAGTGGTCAGTGAGAAAGAGTTTAGTATTCAGTCATTCAGGGGCTCTGGCTGTGTTGTTACATGATGAAGAGTGCTCTCCATGACCAGGGACTGGTTTTTGTGAGGAGGATATCATGGTAAACAGTAAAACAAGCCCAGTTTCAGTTAAAATGCTGGGAATATGGTATGCTTCTACTGCTGTGAACCAGAGAGGATTGTGCCAATAGGTGGGTAAAAATTAAAGTTTTCATATATACTGAAATCCATAATTAATAGATTGCATAAAGAATTATCATAAATAATGCTTGGAATGAAAACAGGCTTTTAATTTTTTCCTGACAGAAGACTATTCATGGCTTGTTACTTCTGTGGGGTTTAAGAAGGGCATACGTACCATGGGAATGGTATTGAAATGGAGGCTGGTTTTTTCAGTGTTTATCATTGTCATGCGACCTGACTGTCCATCTCAGTGTGGCAGCTGGGTTTAAATTAACTCATTCTTAGTAGATTTATGATTTCTCTTTTTACTGAGTGTTCACTTGTCCTTCCTTTACAATAGGAAGCTTGTGGTGCGCTGGACATTATCATTCCTTGAATTATGCTTGTCTCATTTTAGATAATTGAGCTAAGAAACACTAGTCATGATTTTACAGCTCTGAAAGTTTTTGATATTTTTAATGGATGAGGGATGGGTGACATATAAAATAGTTCATGGTAGTAATGTGGTAGTATATGGTCAAGTTTCACAGAAGCGTAATACCTCTGCATGACCTGAAATAATCAGATCATGTATCTAATTGACAAAAATGAGTGCTTACTTGCCTAGAAAGCCAGCCAGTTCTTTCTTGGTTTTGACTATGTTGTATAGAGGTATGAGGTACCCTTCTAAATATAATCAGAGGTTATTTATGATTTGGACTGCTGTCTGGGAGCCCAGCTCACACTTCTAATGGGATTTGAGCTGGAATCAGGAGAAAAAACCTGTACTTTGAAAAGATAAAATCCTTTCTATAAGAGCTCTTTAGAACACACCATTTTTTTCATACACATCAGTATGTTTGCATAATAAGTGCAGTCTGCTTTTATCAGGCTTCATTTAAACTCCACTTCCAAATATGATTATATGTATACAACAAAAATGGCAAGAGATTTCTTTCAGTTTACTTTTATGGAGGAATAGATGGTGTACAACATATCCCAAGACTGATTTACAAGATTATGTGCCAAAAATCACTCTGGAGAAATCAAATTCTGTAAGAGCTGGCTTTTCAGCTGCAGAATTACATTTTCATGTGTGCTGTAATCCAATAAATCCTTCTGTGTTTTATGTAAGTGAAACTATTGCAGTGAGCTGCAATTCAGTTAGTTGTTACTATGAGTGAAAAGTATTCTTTTGTCACATTCTTACTTGGATTCAGCCTTACTTGTGTGAGTCTCATCAGTACAAATGTTATTTGCTTCTTTATCACTTTTACTTTCTAAAACGTTCAGCTCTCATGCAGAAAAACAATAGCCTGGACCTGCCTAGGCTATAATATCAGTGTAGCATTTATGCCAATACTTACCAGCTGTTCTTTCTCTTTTTAAAGAGCATCTTATGTCATCCACTGCTGGCCAGAACTGCAGATAAAATGCTTTCTGATAACCTCTCTTGTCTGAGATTAAAATAATAAACCAATAAAGTTAGCACTGTAAAAACCATCTGTGAAGTGCAATTTAGAAACTGGAGCACAAATAGCTTCTCCTATAGATTTGGAGAATGTTTTATTTGGCCAGAGATGCTGGCTTGCAGCTCTTAATTACTAAAAAGAAATAATGCACCTGCCATTAAAGCTGGTTTCTGCAGATTTACTCTTCAGTAAAGACAATGTGAACTTCTGTTCTTCTGGATATTCTTAGTGTTGCATTATTTCAGACATGAAGTGCAAAGTAGCACATTTGTTTTTTTTCCCAGTCACAAAGGTAGATTAAAAGGAAACTAATTTACATGCATATGCTCAGGAGAGGTAGCATAATACTTTTGTGTTTGCTAATGAGAGTAATGTTGTGTATGTGCAATTCCAAATGCCAGTACAAACTTGCCCTTTATATGCAGTTGTTTAAGTAGCACAATAATTCTGTGATTCTCTTCATGTGCTTATGGTTCTGTCTTTCTTTCACTTCTGTGAAGTGTCTTATGTCTTTATTATTTTACTTTTTGTGTATTTCTGTTCTTGAAACTCCACAAATATACTTTTTGTTGGATTTCCTGCAGAATACTGGTAGTCTAGTCCTAATGTCATATCTTGTGAGCTCTTATCAGTACTGTAGCACACTGGTACATGCAGTGGCAACAAGATTGAGGGAAAGTGCATTTCATTTGCTCCCATCTGTTGATATGTTGACTATTATGGGGCAGGTATGTTGTTACATCATGACATCCCTCTACGTCTTGGAACATGCCAGATGCAATGCAGTTCCACATCACCTGACAGCTCGGTTTAGGATTGTGAAGCTGCTTACATCTGTGGCAGTCCAGAGCACCTGTGATATTTCTGTGTGCTGATCTTCAAAGAAATAACTACTCCATTTCTCTTCCTTGATTTCTAGTAGAATAACATTCCTTTGTATGTTTAGGTTACTGCTCCCTTATGGATTTGGTAAAGACCTCTTAGTAGGGCCTGTAGTGATAGGATGAGGGGTAAGTTTTAACTAAAAGAAGGTAGATTGAGACTAGAGAGTGATGCAACACTGGACCAGGTTACCCAGAGAGGCAGTAGATGCCCCATCCCTGAACATGTTCAAGATCACGTTGGATGGAGTTTGAGAAACCTGATCTAATGGAAGATGTCCCTGTTCACTGCAGGGGGTTAGAACCAGATGATCTTTGAGGTCCCTTCACACTCAAATGACTTTATGATTACAACACAACTAAGAGCCAGGAGACGGTAAGCCAGACAAAGGAATTAATCCATATAGGAAGGAGAGGGAGAAAAGAAGGGGGAAGTCAGTTTAGTTGTATTTTTGGATCAGTTCTCTTCTCTCTCTTACTATGTAGATGCGCAGTAGCTGATGATGCAAGTGAGAATGCTGCACCCATGCCTTGGGTTGAGGGGGAAGGTAATTTTTTTTTTTTTTAGCCTGAAGTTGTGTTAGCTTAATGTGACCCTGGAATGGAAGCTTTCTTGTGGATGTTCTGTATGCTACCGTATGGCCTATCTCGTGATTGTACTGACTGTACAAAAGAAAAGGAGGGCATCTTTTTACTGGTCTTACTTTTCTAGTTAGCATGTCCAAAAATGCGTTACAGGAAGATGTCAATCCCATGCACTCTTGCAACAGCATGGAAAGATTCATTCAAACATCAGTTTTTTGTTAGAATCTTTCCAAACTTTCTGCTGTTGAGAGCAACATACTATGTAAGTTTTGATGCATTATATGATGTGCCTGCTAGGTATATTCATGCTTATTATAGGTTACCTACGTTACTATTCTGAGCAAGTTACTATTGCTTATGACAGAAACAGGAAAAGAAATCACTAAAGTTTCAATTTGGCATATAACTTTGGGTTCTCTTCTGGTTTTAAGCCTTACAGGATTATAATTGTTTCTGTTGACTAAACCAGGCCAAATAGCTCAAGTTAAACCTATTAGAAAGCTGGCATGGATTTAAAGGCTCAGAACCATCTGGGAATGGGATCACACGTGGTGGTTCTTAATATAGACAGCTTTATCATTACATATCTATTTGAGAACCAATTAATTTGTACTGACCTAAAGCACTGTTGTGACACACATATGTAAAAAGATTAAAACTATTGTTTAGCAGAAACTGAATGTTTAGCTGTATTTTTTTATTTCCAAGGATAAAACATAAAAACAAAAATTTGTATAGAAGGTTTTGAAAGAAAACACAGGTTCTTCCTCTGCCTGTTTTTATTCTCCTTTGCTTAGCACCTTGCTTTACTCATTGTTAGTTTGGGAGTTTGGCTTTTTTTCCTCCCTTCTTTAAATTAGCTTGTAAGTTCCCCATTTAAAGCATCTTCTAGGTTTTGTATTTCAGTCCCCAATGTTGACTGGGTTCCTGAGTGCCTCTATAGTGTAAAAATAAAGTGAAACAAATGTGGTTTATATTTAGAAAAAAATTAATGATGAGGTGCAGTGGTTAAAAGTCATAGTGAAATTTAGCATTGTTACTGGCTCAGAGGACTAAAAATTGCAAACAGGAATTTTTCAAGAGCAGCCAGGTACTAACTTTATATATCTAAGTATAGATAGATATAGATGTAGATACATATGCATTTATGTACATATATATATATATGTATTTTGAAGTCTGGGATTTTCTTTATATTCTACTTTGTATACTTTTAGAGAATTTAAATATTAGATACCATGGACAATAAGGTGCTGCATATGTAATCTGCCTGTTCAATTCATCAAGAAGAAATACGTGAAAATTAAGAGACTGCTGTAGCCTTTTGCAGTGGGGAAAGTTCATTCCTGTATTTCTAAACACTTGTGTGTTATTGATGGGAACTCTTAGATGGTGACATGGTTCTGTAGATAAAAAAGGTAAAATTGGATCTTTATTTCTCTATTGCTCATATTTTTAATGTTTATAAGCAGGAGTTGGGCATAAAAAAATGAACATTATTTCTTATTGTGACAAAATAATGGTGCATTTTTATTTGGTGCTGAATTCTAACATGGTCTAGATATTACCAACAATTCCTTTTATTTTTATTGCTTATACAGTGGAAGAATCTGACATCATCGATCTCGAAAAACGATACTGGCTGCTAAAAGCTCAATCAAGAACTGGGCGTTTTGATTTAGAAACGTTTGCCCCCTTAGTTTCCCCTCCTATTCATCCATCTCTGAGTGAAGGTATGCAAGTCGATCAAACCTGTGGGGACCTGATGTTGCTGAGATGTTCAGTACCTGATGGTCTACTGACATGTACATTTTATGGCTTTAAAAGTAGACCTATTTAAAAATATATTTTAAACTTAAATTAGAGAGATTTGTTCCACTGAGCTATGAATGTTTGAAGATGGGAACAGATGCCTGATAAACCCCTATTTGTCGAGAAATCTGGAATGACAAAGTTATGTGTGTTGCAGTCCTCGTAGTTGTCAGGAAATATGTCAAACTGTATGTATAATTTGCCCTGCGATTGCTTAAAATTTTTCACTGTGCTCCTTAGTGACAAGATGCATTATTGTCTCTGAATGAGATAAAATAGAAGACCATTCTTAAACTGATAAATGTGAGTTTCATCTCTTAAATGAGATTTCAGCATGCAGGTCAGAAGTTGTGTCATGCAGTCAATGAAACAGTCTTCCCAAACACTGGAAGTGAGGGAAGGTTTTGTTCAGAAGATTTGGTCAGGAGATTCATGTGTTGCAACTTAGCCATTAATAACCAAGCTGGTCTTTCAAGTTGAAGCCACTCTGGTAATAAGAGGAGGCTGCAGCTGTCTAATTGCCATTTACTGCACAATATAAGGACATTAAGTAACGTTCTACTTATGTGCTAGGACTTGTCTGCAGTCCTAGAGTGACCATTTTTTAGCACCAAATGGTCAGCTTTACTGACAAGTGGCAGCACTAAGGAGAAAATGGGAAATTCATCTGCAGTGGATGCAAGCTGTTAAAACACCAGAATATATGCTCAATTCAATAGGGATATTTCCCCACATCCTTCTGCTCAGAAGTGTATTTTATCTACTTAGTGATATAAGTTTACGCAGCTGCTATGGAGAAACTCGGATGGTTTCTGGTCATTTAATATGTCTTTTGTGGATAATGCAACTGAGTCATTTGCATGAAAAGAAAAAAAAATTATTATTGGACAAACATAAGTTATACATGCTGAATGAATAGAACTCTTAAATCGTTGGAAGGCTGATAACTGAAATTCCTAACTCGCTCATGGTGAAATTTGCAGTATTCGTCAGTGAGTTTTGTTTCTATCAGGCACTGTGAAAAGTGGAAGCATCTTGCATCTGAGTACCTTTGCCATCTTGTTCCTTGCTTATCTTGCCTGTGCTGGTGTAGGTGGAGGCTCTATAAAGCAGTCATTACAAGGAAGGTGTGAGAATAAGGCTGTAGTTAATTCTTGATACAGGAGTGATCTAATTCACCTGATCTTAGTAGGGCTTAATTACCTTTTTTATGCTTAGAGTTATAAATGTTTGTGTTTCTTCTTGCAAATGTTAGCATTTATGTGGAGGGTTAGTGGTTAAGTCTGACTGTCAGCTCTTTCAGCCACATGCTGTAACAGAAGATGCTTTTGTGGTTTGCAGGTTTATTTAATGCTTTTGATGAAAACCGAGACAATCACATAGATTTTAAAGAAATTTCCTGTGGGCTCTCAGCATGTTGCAGGGGACCCTTGGCAGAAAGACAGAAGTGTAAGTATGAGAAGTGTTAACTGTTTATTTTACAGAAGCTTTTCAGTTTGAGCAATGAAGTTGAGTTGTTTCCACGTTTAGATTTTTTCCACTGAATAAATGTATAGCAGGCTGCAGAAGTTAAAAAATGAAGGGAATTCTAATTATTAAGGCTTCATTTTATCAAGGATGATTAAACCTGATGGTGTATATTTTATAGCTTACCCATAGCTTCATATAAATTATCAACCTGTTTGGGAGAAAAAGATTAAAATTCACAACTTCTTTTTCAGTGTTCTGCACTGTAATGCAGAAATGTGAATCTCAGCTAAGGAAGTGCAAACACCTGTTCATTAGATACAATATAAACCAATTGTCCTATTTGATTGTATTGTGGTAAATAGCATGTTCTGGCTTATTGACTCTCCAGTTTTAAGCTGTCTCCCTGCAAGATTCTTGTGTTGTGAAATACCTTTGTTCTGTAATGTTCCAAAGCCCTCTTGCAGCATCTTAAAAGCTATCATTCCCTGGAAGTTTCTGGATGCACATATGTTCCCTCCTATGTCACATCAGAAAACACAGTACAGAATTGCAAAAATCTAGGTTTCGGTTTATTAAACACAGCTGCTCCATTTCCTCACTACCACACAGGCATCCTGCCTCATCAAAACTGTCAGCACTAAATCAGGTTCTTGTGACTCTGCAGACTTACATTCTGCAAGGGTGGTGGTGGGGGAAGTAATTGTTGAGTAGTTCGAATATGGAAAAGTAATTTCCTTCTCTCTCAGTTTGCTTCAAGGTTTTTGACATTGACCGAGATGGTGTGTTGTCTCGCACTGAACTTAAAGAAATGGTGGTTGCACTTTTAGAGGTCTGGAAAGATAACCGTACTGATAAAATCCCTGTAAGTTCTATTTGGGGGTTTTATTTGTTTGCTTCTCTTCTTAAAATCATCCTTCAAAAGTAGGAATGGAAATGTCATTTGAACATGATTTCAGTGAAGCACAGGCTTCCTTGAACTACCTACCTTAGCGGAGTAGTATTGATAACTGGGTGTAATTTATCTTGCGTAACTTTGACCAAAGCGAACTGGTGGGACTATAGTGTGCATTGTTTCATATAAAGAAGCCTTAGGTGCAAAAGTACAACCGTCTGGAAGTGCTCAGTTGTGGATTACATAGAGGAATCATCAGCATTTCTTAGTTGCATTTTTATTCTGAACACATGCAGCTACAGGGATTGCTGTGGGAATTTAACTCTCTTTTGTAATCCTTTTGTTTGCTAAGGAATTGAACATGGATTTGTCTGAAATTGTAGAAGATATTTTGAATGTGCATGATAACACAAAGGTAGGAATTTGTAGCTCTTTTCTTGTCATTTTTATACCCTGGCTTCTTCAGTTTATTTACAGGAAAGAAAGTAAAATCTTATGCTTTCTTTAAAGCAGAGATGTGTCAATAAAAGACACTCTCAAGAAATGTCACTTTTCCATTAAATTTTCCACATTGTTCTGTGAGAGAAAGAACATGTTTGAATTTTATAAACCATCATTTATATATGAAACTCAACCAAAAGTACATAACCAATGA
Organism: Forpus xanthops; assembly: GCA_032466535.1. Lineage (NCBI taxonomy): Eukaryota > Metazoa > Chordata > Aves > Psittaciformes > Psittacidae > Forpus > Forpus xanthops. The sequence goes on along the minus strand of JASSUY010003198.1, from coordinate 21,711 downwards.
AATCAATTTGAAGCATCCCTGTTCTGTTTGCAGGGCTTTGCTGTAAAAAAAATAATACCAGTTTTAAATCTGATGCTTGACTTTTGTTCTGGAGAAACTGTTCTTTGGTTTCATGTTATAAATGATCTTGTGAAAAAAGGGGGGCAGTATCTTAATATTTTATGCTGTGGAAGACACATTATCCTCCTGTGCTAGAACAGTGTTGTATTAATTCAGTTATAAGTTATGCATTATCGTTATCAAACTACTTTGCTTGCAGTAATATTGTATACAACCAGTGAACTATACACCAGCAATGTTGTTTCAGAGCTAAGTATTCATGAAAGTGTGGAGGTATCTGTCATGACTGTCATGACACACAGCAAAAAGCCTGAGTAGTTTATATTGTGCTTTCTAGTTGGCTATGTATAAATCTGTAATTTTGTTCTTGTTTTTTTTGAGATGGGCGCTCTCATCTGCAAACAACAGAGAGGAAGTTGTTTCCATTATTTCATCTTTTTGCTTCACTAATTAGGAAGAGTGTCTGGAAGCTATAAATAATTCAATGAAAATCATAAGGAATGCCTAGAAATATTTAATTGCTTGTTTTAATATTCTCCCTGCCTACTTGTACTCTAACAAAGTGGTAGGCAAATGTTTTCATTCTTCTGTTACCAAAGCAGTAGAAATTGCAACTTCACTGAGCTCCTTCTTTTATCCATTGAAGGTTTTAGTGTTTGCTTTCTTCAAAAGGATACTTTAATAAGCAAGTGTATTGCAGTCTTGTTTTCACAAAGAGTTAAAGAAACTCCCTAAGTTTGTCTTTAGTAGTTGCATCGTGGATGTAGTGCTGAAAGAGCTGGTAGTGCAGTAATTACATAAATTATTTAACCTTTTTTCATATGTTAGCTTTGACCTATATGATCTCTGGAGGTAATGGTCTGTAAGAAGAGGCAGAGTAACTGCTAGTGCTGTAAAAATGGCTCTGAATGATAGACCAATATAAGAAATTCAGATTGATCCTATCGCTGAACTGATGAAAATCAGTGATTCCTCTGACATTGGTCGGTGTTATGCTACTGTAACTTTGCAAGTGGTTAAGAGTGGATAGGACTTGTGTTGTAAGGTACGGTCATAAGGACTTGATAATCCAAAATAGTTTTTCCCAAGCCACAGAGGAGGGTGGTGGGGTTCTGAATGTATGCAAGCATCTATATGTGCAGAGGTTGTTTGGACAATCAAAGCCCTAGCTTGTCAGGGAAATGACATTGTGGGACACAAAACCAGTCACATACTGCTGTTGCTGGTTTCATGGTTTGAGAAAATATGACTACTACAGTTGAGCATGAATACTAGCTCTGAGCAGTGGGGAGCAGGAGCAAAGGTTACATGCTGTGCATAGTTCATCCCCTGTACTCTCAAAAGTCTTCGGTTTTCGATGTTATAAGTTGCCTATGTTACGCTAAAACTGCATTTTTCTTCTTTGATTTGCATCAAATTTTATTAGCAGAGTGGTAGTGAGTTGATAAAAATTAGCATCTGGTTTTGTTATGCCTGGTATGACGCACTTAATGAGCAGTGTAATAGGAATAGGTTAATGGTTTGATGGTTTTTCCTTCCCATTTCCTTCTTCTCCTTTTATCTAAGCTTGGACACCTCACTCTGGAGGACTACCAGATATGGAGTGTGAAGAGTGCACTTGCCAATGAATTTCTAAATCTACTTTTTCAGGTATGTTTAGAGTTAATTTAAACTTGAAAATTATGGCAAATAATTCATGAGCTTTTTGTGTGGCGACAAAGTACAGCATCAGCATCAGTGTCACCATGCTTACAGTTTTATCTCTTGCAGTAAGTCATATGGGTTTGCAATTGTGCATTAGCATGACAGAATGATTCTCTATTTGATTATTATTCTTTTTAGTGTATGGAGTTACCTAATTTGTTAAAGTGAACAGAGGCTACTGTTTGTGCAATGAAATTTCAAGTATATCAGCAGTTACATTTTCCATTAGAAAAAGGCTGTTCTTGACCAATTCTTGCAAATCTTTGAAAGTGACACAAGACATAAGAAAAGGTATTGCTGACTCTTTGCAACCACTTTCCCTTTATGTTTTCTGTTAAGGCCTTCTAAGAAACCTTTCATTGCTTTCTTAATGAAGCAGTCCTTGAAAGCTCTGATGTATCAGTATTGTGTTGCAGAAGTCCAGGGTTAAGTGTGTTCTGAGTTTAGTTTTAATTGAGGTTATTTGGATTTTCATAATTTATTCATGTTTTAGCGCTGGCTCTCTTTTGCAGAAATAACCCCCTAAGAGTATTTTCATTTCCTGCAGTTTGTTCCTTACCCATTTGCTGTCGACATTGATCTTTTGAGTTTAAGTAATAATAATCCAAATGGAGTCTTGAAGATTTGCCCCAAATTAGCATTCACCTCCAGGCCATATGGCAGTCTCACCTCTTCCCAGGAAGACTGGGGAGAACCAGTGAGCTCTGTTCCCATCTTACCAGTGAAGCTTAAATGGTTACAGGGACAGATTGTAGCAGAAACATATTTCATCAGAGAGAAGCTGTGTGGCTTTTACAATAAGTATGGCTGTACACTACTCATCCTCCTTGTTATGGCCCCAAACTATTTTATGTACTGTATTTTGAGCTATACTTTTCCAAGAACTTTAGGGAAACTGAGGGAGAGTATTCTGAGGCTGCACCACAGCTGAAAAGAATAAAATCAGGAAGTTCTGCAGATTCTTTCTGTCTCTAGTTGCATCAGGTTTTGCTTACATTGCAGCCTTCTCAAGAAGGGCTGTCTTTATTTTTGGACTGTCTAGCATTAAATATCGTATCACAAGTTAATATTCATGAGATAACAAATATCCGAGCAAGACTGAAATAGAAATAATGAACACTTCATGATAATCATCATGAAAAGAAATATATTGTCACATCCTTTGATAAACTTTATCATATGAGGCACCTGCATCTCACGCTGCATGCTCCATAGCACACTCACGCAGGGGACGGAGTCTGCCATTGATTTGTCTGGGCATTTATTTGAGCTATCATGAGCTTGTGTGTCTCATCTGCAGACAGAAAAGCTGAGTAGTCTGAGTGGAGCGCCCTGGAAAGCTTGTCAACAAATTGGTTTGTTTGCAGCAGGGTTAGTTTAGAGGAAGAATCTGATACTGGCACAGTGCTCCATGAGTTTAAAAAGAAACACTGGAACCAGCTGTGTTGTGTGTGATGGAAAATCTGTTGCTTCCCAGCAGCGAATGGCCTTTGTTGTGTTCAGAATTTGAAATGGTCTCTCACACTGCAGTATAAATTTAAATAAGATATCTCACCAGTCATTAGAAATCTCCAGCTGAGATGCAAATTGATACCCTCCAAAGAGACATAAGGAAAAGACTATAAATCATGTTATGAGTAGCAACCAATTTGAGAACTGTCTCGAAGAGGAGACAGCTGACCCTCCTCCCTGCAATGGGAAACAAAGGCTCCTGCCGGGCCCGCTCCTCTCTGCTCAGTGCTCCCAGCCGCATGCCCTGTGGCATGAAGCTGCTGGGAGAGCCCAGCAGAGATGTACTCACTGCAGCAAGGCCAGGATGGTTTTCCTAGGAAGAGAGGAGTTAAATATTAGCCATCTAGGGCTGCTGTCTTGTCCTTGGGATAAAATCCCACTTTCCATTTTGCTTTTTTTTAACAGTTAGCTTACCTTCTTACGCCCACTTGCATTCCTCCTGTTCCTCATTCCCTCTCTCCCGTACATACAGACACCTTAACTTTTTGCATATCTGATCCATGTCAGTTCCTGTGATCTTTTGTAGTTTGTGTTTCAGCCCTGAAAATTCATTTTCTATTCGCCTTAATTTGTCGTGGGGCATTTGTCATTCTTGGTATCTTCATCTTAACAGTGGGAGCAGGTTGTGAATGTCATAGCTCACAATACAACTTCTTTAATGATTCGTTCAATTTTAGGTAGTCTTGCTACATGATTCAAAAGAATTTTCAGAAAAGTCTCATTAAAGCTGTTCTTTTCTTTCATTTGCCCAATGCTTATTTCATACTGGTTTGGTTCTTAGTAACAGTTCCTTTCTTTTTCCAGGTGTGTCATATAGTTTTGGGGCTACGACCTGCCACTCCAGAGGAGGAAGGGCAGATTATTAGGTACATATTTTGCTCAGAATTTTAAATGGGTTTCAGAATCACCTTTTAGTACTTTTCAAAAGGACTGTGGTTTCCCTGTTTCAGCTAGTGCTTCATGTTGTTCATTCTTTATGTGCAGGGGCTGGTTAGAAAGAGAAAGCAGGTACGGCCTTCAGCCGGGGCACAACTGGTTTCTTATTGCAATGCCATGGTGGCACCAGTGGAAAGAATACGTCAAATATGTAAGTATAATAATAATAGTGTTTTGAGTAAGTGATTTCTTTAAACTTGTGAATGTGGATGGAAAAAGTAGCATGGAGCAAATGACTGCTTAACCAGTTGTTGCGTTTTGTCTGGGGATAAGGGTTACCCGAGGTAGGGTGAGGATTACCCGTAGTGACAAAGAGTGCAGAGGGTGGTGGCGGAGCGGTTAGTCAACTCAATATGAGTGATAGAACGAACTCGACTTACTACGCTACAAACCCGTATTTATACACTGTTGCAAACACATTTGTTGTCCACACACTATTTTTACTTATCATTGACTAATGGCCGCTGTCCATGGGCATAAGTCCAATTGTTAATTGGATAGTTCTTTCTCATCACCTACTGGATCCATACCTTGTCGACAACAGGAACTTCTACCAAGATTAGCTCTTGGGATATTCCGCAAATGTTCAACTCCCTTCATCCCTCCTTTATCATGATCCTGAAATAGTCAAGACTTCCCAGCCGGCCCAAGGACAGCTTGTTTTTAACTGTTCTCTTTGCTGAGTTTCATCATGACTTGCAGTCAGGCCTAACACTTATGCTAAGTTATACCAATATATTTATGCAGCTGACATTCTTCTAATTACGTGATCATATATATATATATATATATATTATATATATAAAATGTGGTGCCACAACCCTGTAAAGACAATTAGAAAACCAGCTCCAAGCAGCATCATCACAGTGCGAGGTGGGAGGCTCACTCTCTGCAGGCGTCCCCACAGAGGCTCTGCCCCCCCACACACACTGCATGAGTCTCGGGCTCTTATACTTACTGACTAAAATTCACACTCAATCCAATGCAGGTGGCCAGCCTGCATCCAAAGAAGTGCTCAGCAGTATCTATAAGGGTTTACAAGGGTCAATGTTTAACTTATCTATGGTTGCTCTTAACTTATCTATGGTTACTCTTAACAGTTCGAAATATATTCCAACTCATCAAAGCCTGGATTGTTCAGAGCCTCTAAAGGGCCATGCCCTCAGTCTCTAAGCCAGCCCACAACAACCAATAATGCTTGAAATTTAGCATCTTCTGTCTCTTAGTGGCAAAGAATTGTTTTGCTGAATCACTGTCACGTGGTGAGATTTTCACTGTAATTTCATTAACCTACTTCTCTTCATCATTCCTGCATGTCAAAATGTTTTTTGAAGAAAAACTCTCACAATAGGACTTCCCTTAAGTCTTTGAATCCATTTGATAACAAAGCTGCCTGTATTGGTTCTGAGTTTACTTTGGCCACAGATACACAAATGGACAAATAGAGGAGGGAATTGGCATATTTGTTTTTATAGGCAATGGTGAAAAGTAGGCCACTACCTAATGGTGATCACAGGGGTCCTACTAAAACCTTGTAGGTACAGAGTGCTCTTTAATAGCCTCAAATTTAAACTTTGAAGTTAAAGCATTATTCTGATTTTTACAAAAGAAATCATATTTAATAAAATTAAATTTAGTAACAGTTGAGGTGGAGATAAATATTCTTTGCAGGTTACACAAAAATAAACTATTTCTCAGAAAAGTTTGATATAGTGATAATCATCAAAGTATTTTGAGTTGTTTTATAAATACAGATAACTAAAATATTCAGAAAACAGCAACATATGCATTAAATACCAATACAATTACAATTGTTCTTTATGCACAATGAATTGGACAAATGATGGCTTAAATGCCTGAAAGAATAGAAAAGATGATCCTTGCCATAGTGTAAGTGCCCAGAGGTGCACAGGATCTCATACCGAATCTTTTACATAATAGCACAATGCCATTAGTCATCCTGTCAGCCTCCCAGCAAAGAGAACACTTGGAATTTCCATGAAGCTCTATAAATGATTACTGTAATTTCAACATACATTTTAGTCTTATTTTTATACTTCTAGCTGTACTGCACAGTTCATCATTTGACAGAATATTTAGTGATGTGATATATAGGGGACAACATAAGACAGGAAAAATCCCTTTTTCCAGTGATGTTCATTACATGGATTTTCTTGTTTCCTCTCTAAGGCTCTGTGATGCTCCCTTTTTCTTCTGTTTTCTCATTTATTGCCTTTTCATGTTGTGACTGGTGCTGTAAATTGGTGAAGATTCTTCTTGCATCTTGTCTGTACTGGCCAAGTTACGCTTTTGGAGGGATGCATATCTTTTTCTCCACCTTTATCTTGCCTCATTTTGAGCTAGATTGCCCTTGCAATGCTATTTCTCCAAAGGAAACAAGGGAATTTTTGTTTCAAAACAAAGGTAGGGGCGACTAAATCGTTGCAGATTTGAGGAAAGAATGTTGTTGTTGTTGTTGTGCTGGTGTTCTCATTTAACCATATGAAATTCAACAAGGACAAATCTTCCTATATTTATAGACTGTAATTACAGCTGTCTAAAATGGTTGTTTCTTCATGGACTGAGATAGAGGAAATAATTCTGATATTTTGCAATTTTTATATTCTATAGATGAGTTTATTCCATTAGTTTTACCATTTTGGCTGTTTGTTTCTGCACATGTAGAATTTTGCTTAATTTTTTCTATAAAGCTCATTTGGGATCTGCAGAAGTGGCCACACAGCTGTGAATTTTGGTACTTGGCTTGGCTGATGCTAAACATCTTTGTTACTGGCTTATCATTAACTGTTCTACTTGCCTACCAATTTTAGGATGCAAACCCTGTTGTGATAGAGCCTTCATCTGTCTTGAGTGGAGGTAAGAATTCACTCATAGCTGCTGCAGCCAATGCTTCAGAACAGGGAGAAGACAAAATGGGAGGTCTTAATTACTTCAGTGCAACAGAAGAAAAGTGTTCAGATAATATTTCTACTGCATCAGAAGCCTCAGAGACTACTAGCAGCAGTAAGCATAACATCTTATTTCCTTGGAGGTTTAATGTAGAGCAGGTTTTGAGAAAACTACATACTGCATGGATTCCTCCAGATGAAGAGATAGCAGTTTTGATTGCAGAAGTGGCTTACGCATGGACATTGGTGAATTTCAGGGGGTTTCAGTCTGTAGTGGGTAAGAAACAGCCTTCTTTAAACAGCAATTCATCTGTTAGTTTCCAGAATCGTTTCAAGGTTTATAGGGTCTTGTCCTGGCATTTATTTTCTGAGTGGACTTTTTGTCCCCTCTTCACGTAAAGTTGTTTCTAGCTCATATCCAGCTGGCATTATAGTGTCTTGCAATGGGATGACCTCTGATGACAGAAAGAGGAAAGAAGCAGAAAAAAAGTTAGTAAAAGCACACTTAGAGTTTAACAGGATGTGATCCAAATGAGTGCCAATTTTAGGAGCCATCTTTGTGATACGAGAGATTTTAGGGATAACATTCAGTCAGTTCTTGTGAGAATTTGAGATTTATCTTTTTATTCATGAGGCAGCTGAATGTCCGTTTTAAGTAGATAAATTACTGAGGCTGTTTCTGGTGTGGGGGTGAGGGGAGATGGATGAAGGGCAGGAAGGGAGACAAGTTTTAGGTTAAAGGTTCTTTCTTCTTCTGTTGAATTTAGTGTTCTGCATAACCAAAGGAGATTCTGTGAGATAAAAACATTTGCCTTTTCGAGGAGAGAAACTGAAAATAAGTTATTATTGCGTGTATATATATTTGTTTATGCATGTAAGATTTTTCAGGAGCTTCATACTCAAACATCCAGACAACAAGCAAATGCTAAACACATTTACTCATACAAACCTAGTTAGGCTGTTTCAAACCAATATTTGTGTAAGTATCTTGCTTTGGTATTTGGATCTAGTACATCCAGTTCTTTTCTGAGAGCCATAGTGTATTTGTCACTGTAGTTTGGAAGAGTTGCATGTTTTACTGAAGTATGAAGGATAAAAGCTTCATCAACAGCCTTCATTAAAAACAAACAATAAAGGGTACAAGTGTTTAACTCATTCCTTTATGGTTTATGGAATCATGAACTGAAACTCGGGTTCAGATTTTTTTCTCCTATATTCCATTACAGATAATCTTCACCCTGGCACACCAGGGACTGATTTTGCTAGGCAGTATAATACTTCAGACAATAATAACCAGTGTTTCCTTGGAACCAATGGGAATAATTTGCTGCAGCTTAATCCTCAGAAGCCAGGAGCTATTGATAACCAACCCCTGGTAACACAAGAACCGGTGAAGGTAAATGCATTGGAATCATTTGAACATAGTAAAAATACTTTTCAGCGTCCTTTCATCACAGCCTTTTATTTCTCTCTTGTTTTCAGCCAGTGGCCTAATTCTGAATTAACACTAATTTGTCATGTAACAAAATTTGGGTTTCTGACTCTACAAGGAGAAAAATGTGTTCTGAGGCTACAATAAAGTGTTTTGTAAGAAGAGAATTGTTCAAAATGTTCTTAAATGAAACTCAGAAATTAAACACAACTTTCAGTATTGAAATATTTTAATAATTGAACACTTTAGCGCTTTCAGTCTGAGTTTATTGGTGTTGCATAAGGCCAGAATATAGATAACAAAATAGTAAAACAAAACTAGCAGTTGTTCCAGTATTCATGCAAACAGAATGTAAATCACAGACCAGCACCATCAGTGATGAGCATGGATTGGATTTCTGCATGCAGTCATCAGTGTAAATGACACAAGGGAGAAGCATATTACAGGTTTTATCCTGGACAGCTTTATAAAGAAAGTAAATAGTGAAACCTGAGTGTTAATTATTGTTGCATTTCTATAACAGCTTTCAGTATGAAAAGCAGTTGACAATTATACTTAAAAGTTGTTTTAATACTTACAAAGTGCTGTGTACTTGTGAACTAAAATCATTGTAGCTGTGTACTGTTTGTTCTGCTTAAGATTTGACAGAATCCCTTTTTGTTTAAAGGCTGCGTCATTAACAATGGAGGGTGGAAGACTAAAACGATCTCCACAATTGATTGAAGGAAAGGACTATGTAATGGTACCAGAACCAGTTTGGAGAGCACTTTACCATTGGTATGGAGCAAATCTGTCCTTGCCCCGGCCGGTAAGTTGTGATTATAGACAGAGTTTACTTGCCATAGCCACCAAGATAATCTGAACAGCCTAAAGTGTCCAAGCTTTGCAGTAGCATAAAGTAATCTTTTATGGTCATCTTCCTCATCATCCAAAATAAGATAGTGTAAATGAAAAGCAAGCTGGGAAAAAGCAGTCTCAGAAATGGAGATGGATAGAAAGTTGTGGATATGTACCACAAGCTTTGTACCACAGTCCCCGGAAGATACTGCAGCAGGGCAGAAGTGGTGCTCAACTGATCACGATTAATGAAACAGACAGAAGTAAGCTTGAGATCAAATTAAAAGACTTGGCATCAAAACACTCATCTTTAAAAGCTAAGGTCTGCAAAACCACTGAAATTAAAAGTGGGACACCTGCAGCACTGAAAATGCAATTTCTCCTCTCTTAAATTTCATGAAGTGGGAGAGAAGGGAACAGTTGCTGTTCTTTGAGTGCAGTGTCATAGAAAGCGCAATGCGCATGAGTTGGTGAAGATCTAAAAAGCAGAAAGCAATAGGTGATGCCAATGACCAAAACCAGGCAATAATTATTCATTGTCAGAATTGTTGCTCAGAAGCAACATTTGTTTGCAGGAAAGTTTAGCTAAAAAAAAGAAAAAAAACTTTAAATTGAAATTGCTTTTTGTAACTGACACTTTGTTCAAGCTGTAATATCTTCAATTAACAGTTAATTTTGGGCCCAATGCAGAATGTATTGCAGAATATAATTTTCAGATGTGAAAGTGCTGTATATTAAGTGGAATTGACCAAATGGACTCATAATCAGTCTGTGTTATCCCAATGAGTTTCTTTTTTTTTTGGTTGCAGTTAAAACAGCAACAAGATTTCTGATGGAGAAGCAGTAATTACACACCAATAGCCAATGTTGAATCATGCCGTTTACTCACAATTTATTGAGCTGTTTCTCTGTTTCTCTATGTGTAATATTGCAAAACGATTAACAGGTCATAATCATTTGGCGCTAAAGCTGGCATGCCTTGAATTATTAATACTGAATTTATCAAAGCCAGGCTGATCTTAGAGGCAGGAAAAATGGAAGTAATTTGGTCTGTTCACTTAAAAACACTGGAAACTTCCTTCAGTTTCTATTGAGGGTATTTATCCCATGTAGTGGTTGGTTTATTCTGTGTCAGGTAGCCTCTTACAGGAGCTACACTGAAAAAAAAGGAGGTGAAGGGATTTTTTGATGGTAGCAATAGAGATTAAGTGGTTGGTGTCACAAATAGCGTCACAAATGGAAGAGAATTAGCTGTGTGACTTTTGATGATTTGGTCTGTTAGCTGTAATACTGGCAATTATTTTACAGTGAAAAATCACTGGCTTCTGTTACCCTCTTCCCACATCTTCTCCATGGAAACAAACACCTTTCATGATCCAGAAAAGGCTATATCTCTTTATACATGAACAGATGTGATTTTTGTGATGGGGTCATTTGGAAAAGAGAATTCTGTTCAGAATGGGAGGATTTGAGTTTGGGTATCCTGTCTGTAAAAGATTATAGTGATCTATGTATAAACTGTAGCTTTTCAGTCCATAATTAAGGAATAGCTTGACATTTAGTTACTTGCAACCACATATACAGGCACTCACAGTCCCTCTCTCCCATCCCACAGTAGGGACTATTATGTTTTTTCTTTCCAGAAAATGTCATCCTTATTGTTGTTATTGGAACTGAAGCTTAATGCACTTCAGTGAATTATAGTGCTTCTCACAACTTAAGCTGTTTTCTTCTGCTTCACATGGAGCATAATTAAAACAAAAAATAGGGAACATTCCTGCTGTTTATGGATGTCTGCATTTGGATGTAGACAGCAAAATCATCATAGAAATGGTGACTGAAAAGCTTTTTCTGTCAACATATAGAAATGAAGCAGAAAAGTTTCAGTCTGTTCTTACAATATGAAGGTTTTAATTCAGTGCTATAGTTAAAGCTCAGAACAAATGCCTTCAGCATGTGTGTTTTTCAACAGTTGTGAAACTTTTATGGGGAAATATGCACTGAGTAGAATTAATGAGCTTCATTGTAGATTCAGTGTATTTCAGGAATTACAAAGCTGTTCTCTCCATGGCATGGCACAGGAACCTGTGCTCCACTAAATAAGGTGTTTGCTTTGAAAAATCTGCAACTAATAAGTTTCCAGAAGTGCTTAGAATTGAGTGAATTCCTGTGGGTCCTTGCCTAAGACCCCATAAGAAGATCAGAAGATTTCTCATAATAATGAAACAGAGTTTATATTTTTAACCATCTGCTTTCATCATTATTTCCTGTTCCTGTTGGCATCTCCTACACGTTTGAACAGCAGCCTCTAAAATGTGCTTTAAATGTCTCTACTAGGTGATCAAAAACAGCAAAACAAATGTGCCTGAACTCGAGCTATTTCCTCGCTATCTGCTCTTCCTGAGACAGCAGCCTGCCACTCGAACGCAGCAGTCAAACATCTGGGTGAATATGGGTATGATGAGCCTGAGAATGTTTCCTCAGCATTTACCTAGAGGTAACTTAAGAATGCAGCAAGAATACAAGTGCGCAGTTTCTAAGAAAGCAAGACCCACAGCTGTAGAAGCTTGCTGCCACTGTGCTTGTGCACCAGCTAATCAACTGAAAGGCACAATCAGCATTTGGTAAAGATTTAAAGGCTTTCCTCCTATCTTCTCTTGAATGGAAGACGCCTGAGGGAGCATTTTCAGGGAAGTGAGTTCAGTTGCATAGTTACTGCAAATAGATTGGCGAGTTGAAAGTGAGAAATGAGCGCTCCATAAACTGAACAGATGAGAAGGGCAGATCTGCTTAGTCCTGGTGGTAGTTAATTTTGTAGTCATAGGATAGATGCAACTGTGCTTTGGAGTGGGTGGGTGTATCTGTAGTACAGTGGTGTATCTTGGCATACCAGGTTGGAAGGGACCTGAAGGATCATCCAATCTTTCTTGACAAAGCATGGCCTAGACTAAATGTCACAGCACCGTGTCCATCTGAATCTTGAAAGTGTCCAACACTGGGGAATCCACCACTTCCCAGGGAGATTATTCCAATGGCTGATTGTTCTCATTGTGAAAAATTTTCCTTTTGTGTCCAGTTGGAATCTCCCCTGGAGTAACTTGTGCCCATTACCCCTCATCTTTTCCATGTGACTCCGTGTAAATGGGGAGCCGCCTCCTTCCAGCTACCCTAACGTGGTGGCAAGGTCTCCCTTGTGCCTTCTTTTCTCTAGGCTGAACAAACCTGGTTCACTCAGCTTTTCCTCACACAGCTGCATCATTGTGGCCCTTCTCTGGACCCTCTCCAGCCTGTCCATGTCTTTTTTTATGCAGCCAGGACCAAAACTGAACATGATATTCCAGGTGTGTCTGGACGAGTGCTGTTCAGCCAATGAGTTCTGAGTTACTTGGGCAGCCAGGCTTTAATGCCCAAACTTATTTAGTAATCTTTAGAAAGCAGTTGAGTTAATGGAATATGAAGCCTACTATTGGATGAGATTTTGAAAGACAGTTCAGTAGGAAGTGAAATACATGTGCCATAGTTGTGGTAATGTTCACCAAAAAGATGGTAGAGTATAAGAATAGGCTTTAGATTGCAGCTTCACGTTTCAGCTGAAAAGCATTGCAGGGATTGTTGGCAGTTACCCGTTTGTTTGCACAGTTGCATACATGCCTTGCACAATAGGTTTGAAGCAATCCCTGACACTCACATGCATGTGCGTTTGGATACGCACAGGTATTCATATGCATCCACAATAACCCATGCCCAGAAATGGGCTCTCCTGAGTAATTAAATCCTTTAGCCTTGTGAGTGTTAGCCTTGGTTTAAAAATCTCATGCAGATTCTCAGTTTTTCACCACTTTGGTAGAATCTAAAATGTTATGTGTGGATGCAGCTGCCTGCTTGATAGAGTTCCGCTGCAGAAACTGCCTGCTGCCCAAATTCATATTTCCTTCTTGACCTAATAAAATGGAAAGTGCTTTGTTTGGACATCTTAAAATGCTGAAATTCAAATAAAGAGAATCTTTTGATTTGCCAGATTTGATCTTGATTTGGAATAATTTTGCTCTGCACTAATTTATTTGTCCAATCAGTGATTAATCTTTTGGGGTTTCAGATACGCTTTCTTGCTGTAATCTTACAACTAATCCTCTGATACTTAATCTCAGGAAATGCTTTTTATGTATTCTTTAAAAAAAATGAGTACTTTGCTTGGTATACTGAAGCAAAACTGATGCTTTGCTGCCTTTATTACAGTAGAGTTTTACTGTCTTGTGAAAGTGCATGGAATATTGCATCTTTTCATATGGTACTATTTATTTTACCTTAATCTCTTGACAGTGAAAGTAGAACACTCCCTTCTCTGGTTACTTAAGTAATGCAGTTGCGCAGTGAAGATTGGCTGTACAATAAAAGCTTTTTGTGACTATGTTGTGAACTTGTCTCTGTGAGGAGTGGGGAACTTCCTAAGTTAAAACTAAGGAAGCTCAACAAATAAAGCATGTAAAGTTGGTCTCATCTCATGTGCAAATCTTTTCTTTAAAGATGAGCTCGTATTACACAAAAGAGCAGTAATCTGCACTGATGGAATTAATCTGCGTTGCTGTCATGGGTTCAGCAACAGCAGTCATTTTTTTTTTCTCATGACAGTTGCAAACGTGAGAGTGTTGAGCGGTTCTGATGAAAATCCCAGCCATCGTCACAGAATACGTGGAGAGGAATTTAGTTATTAAGAATACTTCTATTGTGAAAGTGCCAGGCTGATTTCATCTTCACAGATCAGCATTCATCTCCGTAGCAGAGCTGAAGCAAAGTCACGCTGCTGCCAAGAATAGTCAGATTGTCTTTTTTGACATTTTTATTTACAATGTTCTCTCCAAAGGAAAATTCTCTTGGAATTTAATGCTCTGAAGAGAACTGAAGAATAGCCCAGTCTTTTAAAACTGCTTTGAAATTATTATTTCCTATGAGAACCTTAGGGGAGCAATTTTTTAATAGATTTTGGTATGAAGGGAAGTGAATTTTTCTGCTTTGTTATAGTATGTTTGCTGTCTTGAAGGGTTAGTAACAAATAGCTTTCAATTTAACTCATTTCATCTATAAACAAAAGCAGTAGAACAGCGTACCTAGAAGTACTTTTAGTATATGTGGTGTATAAGTTGTCACTGATCTGATTTCAGCTGACCTATGGGTATATATGTTACCTTTTGCCCTTTTGTTATGATTCTGGATCCAGGGAATGTACCTTCACCGAATGCTCCTTTAAAGCGAGTGTTGGCTTACACCGGCTGCTTTAGTCGAATGCAGACGATTAAAGAGATACACGAATATCTCTCCCAGAGGTTACGAATAAAGGAAGAAGATATGCGCCTCTGGTTGTACAACAGTGAGGTAATGTCGGTCTGTTGCCCATTTTCCTTTTCTTTTCAATCACCTACTGGATACTGTTTATCTTCCTCTTTTCTAGAAGCTATTAAATACACATGCAGAGGGGGAAAATATGGACATAGCTTTGCTTTGCAGTTTAATTACCCAGTTGGAAAACTCTTGCCACTTGTTCTCTGGAGGTTTTCGTGCGCTCCAACCAGTGGTGTTAATGACCCAGAAAACATCTCTTTTTTTCCCTCTTAGCCTGCTAAACGTTTAATTATCCAGTCTTGTATTTAACAATTGGCTAAAAGGTATGAAGTTCCTTAGAAACTGTTTTAAATGGAAATAAGTGTATTATTTCACTGACACAAATGATGCTGTAGATTTCTCTTGGCACAAAAGCCAGCAGTTATCCAGGATCTTTTCCAAATGTGTATGTGACCAGATCGCAATAAACAAGCAGAATGTATTCCTTTTAATCCTGCCTGTAATTCTCTCCATTCTAGAGAAATACCCCATAAAATTAAAGCACTGAACTAGATGCTTCTGGAGATCAGAGAACTCATGTATTTAATGAACATGATTAGGAAACTGCTGTTCTCGCTTTTGTGAAGAAATTGTTAATACTGCTTTAATTTCATTACTTTGAGATTAAAATATCCTCAGAGAATTTTAAATCTAGAAGCAGTAACTATATGAAGTGTTTTTTTCTCCTGCAGAACTATCTTACTTTGCTGGATGATGAAGATCACAGACTGGAATATCTTAAAATTCAAGATGAGCAGCATTTAGTAATAGAAGGTATTAAAAAAGGCCTGTAATTGGTTTACACACCAAAACCTAATAGTTTTATGTGAGTGCATTTATGTATGGTTAATGAATTGTGTGTAGTACCCATTTCTGTAATTGCCCAGACTACACAAATATATAGGCATAATGCCCAAATACTTTAATTTTTATAACTGCTTTGGGAAGGAAGTGTGTGTGTAAATAGATCTCTGTCTATATATTGAAAGGAATACAGGAAGAAATACATAAACATCAAATAAGCCACTGTAATAACCAAAATACCAGATTTAACAAAAGCAGTGTGAGGCATCTGAAGCTTTTTCATTACCTGATTCTTCTTTCACTAGTTTTACAAAGAGTTCAGGTTATGTTATTTACATGAGCACATTCTCACAAAGCAAAAGGTGAAGAAAACGTCATGTGTCAGTCAACATGGAGTTCATTTCTAAGATGTTCATTACAAGCTGCTTTTATTTTCACATCTGGAGAGAACTTAGCACATTTGGACTCGTCTGCTTGAGTGGCTCTTGTCATGGTGTAAAGGCATTGTAAGCAATCTCAGCATTTCTTGTTTCAGTCTCCTGTGTCACATCCTCTTGCCATGTGCGATGACATGGTGCTGTGTGTCTCAAACACATTAAACCATTGTCAGAGGTATCAGGGTGCACAGATCAGCTGAGTTTTCAACTGGTTTGACATTTTTGGCTAAATTTTCAGCATGAGAAACAGAAGAGTACATGTCCTGGCAGGGATACCTCCCACTAAACTATGCCACCCAAGGCTATGTCCAACCCGGCCTTGAACACTGCCAGCGACGGAGCATTCACAACTTCCCTGGGTAACCCATTCCAGTGCCTCACCACCCTTACAGTAAAGAATTTCTGCACTTTACTGTTGTTCTTACATCACAGAGATCATAGAAATCTGGGTCTTGCATTGTTCCTGCCCAAGTTGTTTAATGGGGGATGCTTACTAAGTATTAGAATACTTCTGGACAATTTATTATCTGACAGGAAAGACATCTCAGGGCTACTTTCTGAAGACATGAGTGGCTTTGTTGGAATGATGGCAGTATTAGAACGATTTCTAATAATGATTGGAAACATTTAAATGAAAATAGCAAAAATACTAACTAAAAATAAAGTATTAAATATTAGAAAATGTGAGTTCAGCCTCTTCAGCTGTGTGAGAGCTCTAGAATAATTAACAAACCATTTAAACAAATGTTTATGCCATATCTCCTTCTAGTTCGAAACAAAGACATGAGCTGGCCGGAAGAGATGTCCTTTATAGCAAACAGCAGTAAAATGGACAGGCATAAAGGTAAGTGTTTCAGAACAGTAATTGAATTATGATAAGAAGAAAATTCCAAGAGGCTGTATTATGTTAAAAAAGTTCGTTTTAATATGCATACTCTTAACGTTGGAAGAGGTCTTTTATGCCTCTGCTGCTTCGTTTGTTCTTTCTGTTGTATTAACTGAGATGCTGGAAATATGGGAGAGTTGGTTGAACAGGCAGATAAATTTATGGATGTTCAGATGCAGCAGTAGCAAATGGTATGCAGTAAATTCTGTATTTTGTGATTACTATTTAGGATTTTTATAAGGTAAGATTTTAACAAATTAATCCAGAAATTTTGGTACCATAATTGTTTAGTTGGAAATAGTTTGCATAGATTGTACTGGTGACCAAGGTGGATCAGATCAAACAGAGTACTTAAATTAAGTGGGGTTGAGAGAGGAGGTGTTTTGAACAGGCTGGTCCCTTGTTGCATCTATGCAGTCTCATAATTGGGAGCAGTTTAAATTGAATTAGTTACTGTGAAAAGGTCACATCCTTCACTGATAGACCATTTTGAATTTCTCGCATCTGCACAATTGCTGTAATTATGTTTTCTTTTTCTCAGTTCCTACTGAAAAGGGTGCTACTGGATTAAGCAATCTGGGTAACACGTGCTTCATGAACTCCAGTATCCAGTGTGTCAGTAACACACAACCTCTAACACGGTATTTCATCTCAGGAAGACATCTTTATGAACTTAACAGGTAATTTTCTATTTGAGACCATTGGGCTGTAGCTTTTCTTTAAAATAAGTTTCAGCTCTCCAGGAGTAGACAGTGAATAAATCCTTAAATTCAGTGTTACCGACCGTCAGCTCTACAGCAGGTTCTTGATTATTTGCATGAAAAATCAACATTTGTTTCTGGGAGACTTGAAACAGTTCAGCAAGAAGGCTTTGCACTTCCTTATTTATCCCCATGCTTGAACTTTGTTTTAATTTTAGTGTGGTATTAATTACTTTATGATTTCTAGGACAAATCCAATAGGAATGAAAGGGCACATGGCCAAGTGCTATGGGGATTTGGTTCAGGAGCTGTGGAGTGGAACTCAGAAGAATATAGCACCATTAAAGCTGCGGGTAAGTCTGTGATATGTGCTGTTTAAAGGCAGAAAGCAAGAATTTCTTCTGATACCTTGTAATGCACTTTAAGTTGGTGTTACCTGTATTGTAATGGTTCTGGGACTCCAATCTGTCTCCTCTAGAGAAGGGAAAGGAAACTTGGACATACATTTCACATGTTAGAAGTTGGCTATAAAGCCAATGGCCGTGTAACCTGGGCAGTCAGTGATCACGTACAAACTGGTCACAGCCCATAAGGACTGCAGCGGAGGTGTTCAGGAAGGGACTGTGCAGGAGCAAGATGCACAGTCTTGTGCATCTCCTCCTGGAGGCCAGGGTTCATCAGGCCTGGTGCTAAGGACCTGAGCAGCTTTCTGTGGAATATAATCATGGTTCAGTGGTTGTAAAATCAAAGGAATTACCTGATATGAATCAGAGGTTGTGGTATAAGAGGTGACTTTTATAGCCCTTGTTAAGGACAGCAGATAATGCATTTGGCTGTAAAATGGTCTTTTGTTCTGAAATCAGAGGGTGTTACCTTTAACTCTTGGTAATTGAATTTGTGCTCATAGACAGCATGCAGTAGTCTGATCTATTGTCAAAATTTTTGTTACATGATGTTAAATAACTTTCTGGCTTCTTGTTTTTTAGTGGACAATAGCAAAATATGCTCCAAGATTTAATGGCTTTCAACAGCAAGACTCACAGGAGCTTTTGGCTTTCCTTTTGGATGGTCTTCATGAGGATTTGAACAGAGTTCATGATAAGCCATATGTTGAACTGAAAGACAGTGATGGTCGACCAGACTGGGAAGTAGCAGCAGAGGTATGGATTAAAAATGTTGGGTTTGGGATTTGTTTGCTTCCCCCCACCCATTATAGTACTGTGCTGCTAAGTTGCTGATGAGGCTGTCTGTGCAATACTGTCAGGACTGTGCCATCTTTTGTAACTTGTTAGAGCTGTGATTTCAGGAGTCAGTTTCACCTTTGAGGTGAAGATGAGCTTTAAATACTAAAATAAAGGTATGAAGATGATAATTCATGATCATTTTGAACAACTCAGTATTAAGAAGTTATCAGAATATTTCAAGATCCTGATAATTCTTTCAGAAGTGCTTGAAATTATGTCATAACTTGGTGATTGTAATAACTTTTACTTACTCATGTTGAAACTAAATACTTCTATTTCTTAGAAATTGGCAAAGAACTATGGAAATAGTTTTAACTTCCATAGGCCACTGAAACTCTGGAGGTTTTCCAGCATATCTTATTTCTGGTAGTTCAAGTGAGTAGTCCTCAGTTTGTAACTTTGTATTGGGTTTTTGTGCTTCATTTTAGGCCTGGGAAAACCATCTGAGAAGAAACAGATCCATTGTTGTAGATTTATTTCATGGGCAGCTGAAGTCCCAAGTAAAATGTAAAACTTGCGGACATATAAGTGTTAGGTTTGACCCTTTTAATTTTTTATCCTTGCCTTTGCCAATGGATAGCTACATGCACTTAGAAATTACAGGTGAGTAATAGTGTTTAACTGCCTAGAAACTTGTCATTGCTGAAATAAAAGTTTTTATATGTGGAACACCTATAAAACATCTACGTTTTGTGCTAGTGTTTGTGCTTGAAAATGGTATAACCATTTTAACAGAATAGAATAAAATAATTTGGAACACAGTTAAGCTAAAATAAAACCTTTAAAACCAGCACAGATAACCCATTTTCAGTCTTAACTGCAGGATTTAATACAGAAACATGGAAAATTGAGATTCTGAGAAATATCCTTCTATTCACTGTGTGGTGGAGGTTTGTCCTTAATCTGCCTACAGAGAAAAAGAAAGGTTGGGGGGACTGTAAAAACAGGAAATACTTAATGGGTCATGAGCTATACTGTGAAGAACCCCCTGTATTGTTGGAGAAAAGGCAAAAAGAAAGATTATTGAAACAGTGTAACCAAATTTGAAACCACTTACTACTGCCTATGCAGCAAGAGATTTTCTGACACTTGTCGGCAGGCCTTGGAAATAGACTAGTAGAAAAAATCATATCTTCAAGCAGGGGCAGAAAGTGCTTTCTGATAAGTAAGTAGCTGTAATGCAATATTCTCATTAAAACTTTCATGGTTTGCTGACCAATGTGTTTCTTTTGCACTTTAAAGTAATTAAATTAGATGGTACTACTCCTGTTCGATATGGCCTGAGATTAAACATGGATGAAAAATATACAGGTTTGAAAAAACAGCTAAGTGAACTCTGTGGGTTAAAACCAGAACAGATTCTACTTGCAGAGGTGCATAGCTCCAATATAAAGGTAAGAAGAAAAGAAAGAAGTTATTGCTTTTAACATACTTCTGGTATTTTTCTTTGTTATTTGTGTACAGTGGCATAATTCTTTATTCTTTTTGACATAAAGCTTTGCTTTGCTTACAGGAACTGTGAAATAATTTAACTGAAAGTATGAATGAAAAGTCAGCGTAGTTATCTCTCCAGATGAACTTTGATTTTGCTCTTAAGCTGTAATTCGGCTTGCTTTGAATAGACTTCAAATCAGAGTAAGCCGAACAAAAATAAACCACTTAAAACCAGAATTAATAGCAGTGCAGAAGCTTGGAGAAGTTTAATTGAACTGATTACTAATGATATTTTTAGGAAAAAAGATAAAATCATCTTGTGGTAATGAATCTTAAGTTAGAGTGCTGTGATGAGTTTAAACACTGTCAACACGTCACAGGCATAAGTAATGACTGGCTTAGTTCTCTGTAGCATGTATGTGGGTATAGGTTTTTTTTCTGTCATTGAATAGGATTAAAACTGCTTGAAACTAGGCGCTGTCAGTCTGGTTAGAGAGCTATTCATAACTCTCTCAGGTCTTGCTATAGAGATCTGCAAAGGATCTCCTGGTTAGCTTCCTATTTTCCTTCTAGAAAGGCATAAGAAAGCAAATGGGAGGGGAGAGCTGAACTGGTAGATGAATGTTTTCAAAGGAACAAAGCATGTTCAGAGTCACAGATAGAAGTATGTAAATGTCTGACTAACTTACTCTTTCTTACTGAAGAACTTTCCTCAAGACAACCAGAAAGTCCGGTTATCAGTGAGTGGGTTTTTGTGTGCATTTGAAATACCAATTCCAGGATCCCCTATGTCAGCATCAAGTCCTGTGCAGACAGGTAAAAATAAACATACCTATTTTCCTGTTCATTTTAAATGTACTGTGCTTAGGTACTGGAGAAATTCAGGAGAAAACTTTACTTCTTATTACTAAGTAAACTGGATTAAAGAAAAGACAAGTAAATTAAGGATTCTGATCCACAGAGAAGCTATGAGCAGTCTCAGTACCTAGTTCCTTAGAGTCATGCCCAGGATAGCAGTCTGAAGATCACTATATACTTATTGTAGTTAAAAGACATAAGAAACACATAGAATCTCCTGTTTATTGTGGATTGGCTCCAAGGCTGAACATGTGAAAAATTGCAAAGATGGGGTCCAGTTTTGGTTATGGTTTTATTGTTTGTGGTTTCATCTGTGGGTTATTAACACCTCTGGTACTCTATGCTCTTTCATGCTCTGATTTGCAGATTTATAGGCAAATGACAAGGGTAAAGTGTTAAACAAGGGGAGTTTAGATTGCATGTAAGGAAGAAATCCTTTACTGTAAGGGTAGTGAGGCACTGGAATGGGTTGCCCAAGGAAGTTGTGAATGCTTCATTGCTGGTGGTGTTCAAGGCCGGGTTGGACAGAGCCTTGGGTGACATGGTTTAGTGGGAGGTGTCCCTGCCCATAGCAGGGGGGT
>JASSUY010003196.1:0-57850 GCA_032466535.1 Forpus xanthops | reverse complement strand
GAGGCACTGGAATGGGTTTCCCAGGGAAGTTGTGAATGCTCCATCGCTGGTGGTGTTCAAGGCCGGGTTGGACATAGTCTTGGGTGGCATGGTTTAGTGGGAGGTGTCTCTGCCCGTAGCGGGGGGGTTGGAATTAAATGGTCTTAAGGTCCTTTCCAACCCTATTCTATAAAGGCATCTGGGACGTTGGTCAGTTGAAGAGGAGTTGATGTCACTCAACAGGGAAAACTAGGTTCTCTGAAGGGAGAAAATAGTTTCTGTATCACATCTTGTCGCAGTATACCCAAGCCCGCTTCATATGTTGTTGAAGAACCCCTGAGAGCAAAGGAGCAGCTCTATACCTGTTTTTCCTTGCTAGGAGCCTTTTCTTAGGAGTTTGAAGGCGTTAGGTAAGCCAGAAGTCAAAACTGGAGACAGTGTGGTTTCTGGAGTTCTGTATCACAGTCTTGTACTGATAATGATCACTGCCAATAGTGGTTCTGCAGTGGAGAGTACTATTTTTAACAGGCCTATTCCTCAGCCTACTGAGTGTTGGCTGGCAGTTTGAGTGAAGTTATCTTGTTAGTAGATCTGTAATCTGTGTCATTGTGTCATTTGTTGTTTCAGGATTTCTTTTTAGGTCTTTGAAGTGACTGCTAATGTATAGTTATAACTGCGGTCCTGTATAACATTTAATATGAATATCAGTCACCCCATATAGAAAGAGTGGATTGTCAGATGGAGCAAGCAATAAGGCAGCTGCTTTAAAATAAATAGGTGATAACCCTTAACCTTTGAAGCTAAAAGTGGGTTTGGATTCTGAAAGCTTCACTCAAGTGCTGAACATAAATCTTGAAATTATTGGTAAGGAAGGCTAGTGGCTGCCTATTAAATTTCGAACTGTAAATTCACTTCATATTTATTCTAAAATCTTCCCCAATTTGTCTTAGATTTGCTGAGTTAAACTAATGTAACCTTAGAACCTAAGCAAAACTGAAAACTATGTTAAAAAGAACAGCTGAAAGGTAGAACTCCATGATCTCTGGAACCAAGGTCAGCCTTCACAGGAATAGTACAGATCTGTGCTTCATTTATGCAGGAAGACATGAAATGCCAAAGCTCAATTAGAGTTGAAACTGGACAGTGTTGTTTCAGATAACATGAAGGGTTACTTTAAGTGCATTAATAGCAAGAGGAAGTCTAAAGGAAAAATGGGACTGATACATATTGAAGATAGTCATCTGATTAATAGGCATGAAGAAAAAGCGGAGACATTCAATGAAGACTTTTTGCTTCAGTCTTTAATAATACTGATAGACCTTGGGCTGTCTGGTCCCCTGAGTTTGAGGGCCACAAGTTCAGGAACAGTGACTTTTCATTTCTGGACACTGATATTGTAAGGAACTGGCTGTGTCACAAGTCCATGGGGCCTGATGAAATTCATCACAGTTCTGAAGGAGCTAGTGGGTGTTATATTAAGACCATTCTCAATCATCTAGCAAAGGTTCTGGCAGTCTGGGGAGGTACTTGTTGGCTGTCAGCTAGACAGTGTTATTCCACTTTACAAGAAGAGCATGATTGATAACCCAAGCCTGTCCATTTTCAAGGGCATTTACACAATGCCTTTTAATAACATGCTTTAACTTTTGGTCAGCCCTGGAGCAGTCAGGCAGTTGGACTGGGTGATCATTGTAGGTTCCTTCCAACTGCAGTAGTCTACTTTGCATTAGGAAATTATGTAAGTATTTAAAGAACAATAAATGCCAAAAGAGTGTGGTTTTATTTGTGGGATGCTGTTAAAGAAAATAGTACCTGGATTTTTTTGGTTTATTAGAGGATTTTTAAATATATTTTTGTATTTGAAGTTGGGGACTTAGCAGTGGGTAGTATTGTGTCTTGTAGTAGGTGTGTCTGTCTCTTAAAAAGACAGGGAAAACTGGAGGAGATACAGGTAAGTGGTTTGAGGGAGATGATAAGTTTGAAAACGTGACCTCTGAGGAAAGTTAAGGTAATGAAGTTTGGCAAGCAAAGAGAAAATAGTGTGGGCACACATGAGTGTATTCTGCTATTGAAATTATTTATGAAAAACAAATGTAATCGAAATTGAGACTCTGATCTTTCGTCTGAGTGAGCAGATAGAAGAAAAAATTGTTTCATTTGCAGCAAATGTGATTATGGTTAGTACTTAATCTTTTAAAGTCTTGTCAGTCTTTTCCCATGTTTATTGAAGAAGGAAGCAGATACCCAATGGGTCTAGGATCTCCCGTATAGGGAGTTTTAAAGAAACCACTGTTGTAGATCACGGAGACATAAATTTCATATTAAAGGCAGATAGCCTTCATAGAAGATTGCTTTTCCACTTTTTCTCTCTCTTCAGTTACTTGAAGAGGCACTGCTGTTGCTGATTCCACCTTCTGGAGTGTTTTGAAGAGAGGTGAAGTCGTATGTCATTACTCAACCTCTAAAAAGTTTGTGTAACCCCTTCAAAGTAATTTTTTACCTTGCCATGTTGGAAACCAAAGTTTACACAAAGTGCAAATCCCTGGATTAGTTTTCATATAAGCCTTCTTAAAAGTATACTATAAAATCAAGTTGAAGAGTTTGGGTCTAAGGAAAAGATTACTAAAGGAGTGCTCAGTGAACTCTGGGGAAATTATAGTTCTATAAATAATTAATAGCTAAAAGCCATTTCAAAAAGATTGGAGCCCTGCTGAGGTCAGTATTGAAGTAGATGCTGGGACTTTCAAAAGCTCTTAAAGTCACCCTTCAAGGTTTGTTTAGGTTTCTGTCTTTGAGGAGTTGAGTTCATTTCATGATAAAGAAAATGCTGAGAGCAAATACTGTGAAGATTTGTTTTCTGGTGGTAATATGACACTATTCATTGGGCAGCTATCTACAACAGCAGAGTGTTTACAGATATCATAAGATATCAGGCACTTTTAAGGGAATTCTTTTTGCAAGTGTTAGCCCCTTGAAACTCAAACATACTTTAGTGATAGCATCTACTATATAGTAGAGCATTTTAAGGAATACTGCAGGAAGTAGTTGCATACATCTCCTAGTAACATTTTGAAATAGCTATATGTGCTTTATATATGTATATGTAAACACAGATTGCTTTGTTTAGCTTTGTATAATTCTGTTCTCACAGCTCACATGTCCTTTTTTTTTCACCCAGGATTGCAGTACTGGAGCTGTATTTGATAGTGATAGATGTAACTGAATATATCCCTGCCATAAACACAGGCTACAGGGCCTGAAATGAAATGCTCTTCAAATGTAGTGGGAGATTACCCTTTCTAGGAAAAGCTTGCAATCAAAAGAGAAAAGAACAAGAGGGGAATTACTGTCATACTCACTTAATAGGAAGTGGAACTAAGCTGAGAAGAATTATAGAAAAGGTAGTTTCTTCAAATTCATATTGCAGTTTGTGACAGAATCAGGATTAGACTCGTGATTCCTAAATTCCTGACTGGAAAGGCTCTGGTAAAAGATAGTAAATGGTCATTGCTGTAAAATAGTAGCTAGGTCATCTTCCAGTGTAGGTACAGATAATTTACGTCATAGAGTTATATTGACAAATACGTTTTGCATTTACAACATTGCTAAGATACTTCTTGGGTTTTGTACGAGTTTACCTTAAGCCGTATTTGTGATGTCTGTTTCAAAGAATAAGTCAATTCAAAAAATTAGGTTTAATTGGTAAAGTAGAATAAAAGCCTTGGGCTTCAGTGTGAGTCTGTGCCCAAAGGAAACTGTGGTAGTCTGATTCTAGTTTAGCTCAGGCTTATGAATCTTTAAAACATAGGCAGTAAAAGGAAGTATTAATTGATAATAGAGTGGTGTGTGTGTTGCATGTGTATGTGTGTAGAGTTATGTGTTAAAACATGAAGGACTTGTTTTTAAGTTGATTGCATATTTCTTATTTTTTTACTTTAAAGACTTGCTATTATGTTTACAAGTAACACTGTCAACTTGTCCACATAAGATCAGTCAAAGGACACAGTATAGAATCTTCATATCTCTGCATTGTTTAACCGATGTTTTAAGGATTGTGGAAAATCATAGAATCATGGAATAGTTAGGGTTGGAAAGGACCTTAAGATCATCTAGTTCCAACCCAGCTTTTTGGTGTTACCTCCCATGTCCCATTTCCTACTGTCTCTTTGTGGGGAGGAGAGAAGGGGAAGAGGAGTAAATAATTTTATGATTTTGCGATAAGCAGCTCAAATGCATTAATAGTTTATAAATAAAAATGAAATATTTTTCTTTAAGTAATTCAAAGACCATATGGTACATATCAAGAATCACCTAAGTGGTTAATTGCATGTTAAATTCCTTTCCTCTTCCCCAGTGTAAACAACTGCAAAAATATTTACATTCCCTGCCTTGCTAGATTTATTTATCATTTTATAATAAAAACACAGAAGTGTTATAAATTGCAATCTTAATCTCTTGCTTGACTTGCTTTCTAAAATGTCAGAGTTGTCTTTGGGTTGGTTTACTTTGTGCACTCTCCCACTCCTAATGCAGAAATACACAGCACTGAAAAAACAAAGTATTAACGTTAAGCAAGTTAGGGGTGAAGCATATGATGCGGATTCTTGAAATTGGTTTTCTGTTGTTCTAAACAAGATTAGAAACTGCAGCAAAGGAAGTGGCTTTAAAGCTCTTTATTGGATTTTTTTATTATCGTGAAACTCCAGAATGATGATGATGTAATTCCATAAAACTTTGAGGGGCTCAGGCCAAATGCACAGAAAGTAAGTTGACTGAGCAAGTAAGTATGAGCAAGCTGCTGCATACCTATGGAAAGAGTCGTTCCTGCCAGGCATTGAGTGCTTTTTCCCAGAGGTACCGACTGGCACAAAGTTTGCAGGCTCTGCACTCCAAACCTCATTAAACTGTTTCTTCGAGTGGGAATAAATTGAGGCCATCTTCAAAGAACGCTGTAAACTTATGTAACAAACTAATACAATAAGGAGAAAAATTCTGTGTTTTGTTTTAGAACAAAAGACTGAATTCTTTAAGCTGCACAGTGTATGTGAAAATCCTTTTCTCGTTTCATAGAGTTAATGAGTAGTTTAAGCAGAAAAGTATGAGAACAAATTCTGCTATGACAGTTTGGCCTCCCCAGAATAAGCACATCCAACAGCAGAGCTTGAGCTATGGAGACTGGCAGCCACAGCCCACGCTTTTGCTAGCAGTGCTGGGCTGCTTTCTCATGTCTGTGTAAGAGCAAGAGAGAAAGGGGTCTTAGCAAAAGTCTTCTCAGCTTGTCTAACTGTTGGCACAGTTATCTTGGGAAAGGGAGCATAGAAGAGGTTCAGAGAAGGGTGTTTAATTCAAGTAGATTAGCACACTAATTCTGGGAGTCACTGTAGTGAATGAGTAAGACTGAAAATCTCTGTGCTTGATGACTGGATGTTGTTGCAGTTCTGTGCTGTGAAATCTCATATCCTCCCTGAATTTTGAGGAAAGTGATCTGACAGAATATGGGTGTTAAAAGTATGAAAATGCAAAGTGGAGTCAGAGGAAAAAAGTAAGACCAGATCTCCTGGTCATTAGATAACACAGTTTTTTCTTATGCTAAAAGCATTTCTTCCCTGTAATATTTTAAAATCATGCCTCGGCTGCTAACATACCAGAATGGGGAAACTTGCTAAGCCAAACAGGGAGCATCCCTCCAGTCTGCACCATGCTACTCGCCATTCTTTCTGGTTCACAGGGTTACCAGAGCCTGGAGCTTCTTCATGACTCTCAGGAGTTTTCTGCCCTTGCTGATAGCTGTATTCAAGGGCATTAAGAGCAATAATACCATGTTACTGCCAGACTCAGAGGTTCTCCACCCAGTAGTCCCTGAAGGAGATAAATTGGCTGCTCCTCCATTGGATTTCCTGCCAGAATAAGAGTTTAATTAAGAAGGGGGAGGGCACAAATATCATCTCCATCAAATGTTATTCCTCATGAAAACTATACAGCAACTTGTGCATTGATGTAATTACTGTAGCACACATTCTGTACTTAATTTAGTGCTGGGTCTTTTCAGGTTCTCACTTGTTTTTTTTTTTCTTAAGATGCAAAAGTAAAATGGACTTAAATATACTTGGGTATAACTGCAGTCACAGCAGAAACTGTTGGAACAACATTTTGAGAAGTTCAAGCACTTGTCAAGAGTAGAGTTGTTTGTTTGTTTTTTGGGGGGGTTTTCCTGTCAGAAAGATTTAATAGGGTTTTGTAGTGCTGTTTCCATGTCATTAGTGGAGCTTCGTGGAACGGTGATTACCCACACTCAGAAACAAAAGCAAGTTAGTATATGTTAAGCTACCTGTAGTTTTGTTTTTTTTTTTTTTCTTTCAGTTTTGTCTTTTTATATCAGATTATTTTTGTGATAATATTCACAGTTCTGAATTTAGGATTCAGATAAATGAATTCTAAATTAATTTATATAGTCTTCAAAACAGGGTAACTGATCCTGTCATCTTGTTCAAATGAATGAGGTGGCTTAACTGTTAAATGGAAGATAGAAGCTGTAGTAAATTATTCAGATTCATCCTAGAGCAGTAGTGCTATCCTTTCCAAAGGTAATAGGATAAATACTTCTTTCCTTTGACTACAAAGGAAGCCTATGTGACTAGTTTGTGCAAGACACCTAGTTTAAGGTAGCTAAAGTAAAATAAGCTGAATCTTAACCTACAAGGTTACCTTGCATCCTACAAGGACTTTTAAAAAACTTCCTGATAAGGTGTAGGTATATGAAAGTACCAGTGGGGTATTTTTATTAGTTACGTGACAGGATGGAAAGCCTCTGTACATGGCTATAAGGGAAGACTGGTTATGTTGGGGGGAAAATGGCCCCTATAGTAACTGCAGTGGATCAGTCACACACTTTTATTTCAGTCTGTTGTGCTAGATAAAAAGCAGGTATGAACATGACCTGTGGATGGCATATTATCATAACCCATGGGCTGTGCTGTAAAATGTACTGTTTTATGAACTTCTGAAATGGGTTCATGGAACTTTTTGAAGTGTTTACTCAGTCTTCATTAACTTTCTAGCTGCTTAACAAGAATGCAGCATTTAATATGGGAGATGGCCCTAGTTCTATATGTCTAGCCTTTACCCTTTCCAAAAGGGAAATTGATATGTCTTTTTTAATGTGGAGAAATCATTCAGCATTGAAGATAACACAAGAAGTCTAGTCATTTTGTCTATAGCAAATTTTATTAAAATGACGTTTTATGGTGAAAGGGGAGCCATTTGGTTTTGAACACATTCACAGTGATCTGTTTACTTTTTATTCTCAAAGATTTTTAAAGGAGTATTTGCTTATGTATTCTTGGGGTTTTTGAATGTTTTACTGCCTTGATCTTAATCTCATCTGTCTGAAGTAGGAAGATTTGTTTTAATGCTGGCAGGTAGCTCCTTGTGAATGAGGGTAGAGGATGTGCTTAATGTTTAAATATTTATTTGCAGGTAGCTAAGTCCAGTTTTGGACTCCAGAAGAGCATAAAATCAAGAAGTGTACTTAAGTAATATAATAGGTATTGGGTGATAGTGAAATATTGAAGATTGAGAATTTATAATCCAAAACTTTGTGTGAAAACTCAGAGGAAACTGGTGACAGGGAATGATGACATGCTAGAGTTATTGATACTCTAGGGTGGGGAAAACCTGCAGCATCTGAAAAAAAAACCAACACTTTAAAATTTAATGTAAGCTTCAGATTTCACTATGAAATAGGAGTTTGTAATCAGATTTCTTTCAGTGCTGTTTGCAAAAGGAAAACAATCTTAACTGCATTAAAGGATGGTTGTCATGTTATATAACTTGAGCTATCCAAAAGTATGTTCCTTATGTATTCCAGTGGAGGAAAAGAGAATCGTCTATGCCTTATCTGTGTTATACATCTATCTTTAGATGAATTGACTTTCCTCTACTTTTATTTCTTTTTTTGGATACTGTTGTGTTGCCAATGAATATTTGAATTCTCAACTTCATCATATTTGAAAGCCTCCCCAAATGCAGGGAGGGAGATGAGCAGTGTCTTTCCTTGCACTTTCTATATTCCTAACTTTTCTCTTTTGAAAGGAAGCTATGTGAAGTTTCTCACTTAATTTTATTAGCAAAGGTCAAAAAATATGTCTTACATGTGAACAGAGGGTACTTAGGGCTGTTCTAGGTGTCAGCTCAAAAAGCTGTTGGTTTTAATGGGTTTTAAGATGTTCTTTCTTCCTGGCTTGTTTATGACAGAGTTGCAACAAACCTGATGTATGGAATAACTGAGCATCCTAGAACTGCAGACAAGCTGGTTTTTAAGTGCAGACCATTAAATGCAAGAGCCTTCGATGTGCACAATGTAATCTGAGCTGTTGAAGAAGGCATACTGTCCTAATTACAGTTTATACGATGGATTGAAGTATTTCCTTTCTGAATTTTTTTTTTGTTTTAGCAGGAAAAGCAACTTGGACTTTTCACTGAAATGATGTGTTTGGAAATTATTTAGATTTCCAAGAATGTGGAAGCAGTTTATCAATGAAGTATTCCACATTCCTGAGAGAGTTTCGAGTTGAAACTTTTGATCCTAACTTTGAAAATTTATATACAATAAACTAAAAACTGTCATTTTCCTGCTCATTCTTCTAAAAATGTAGACTTGCTGATGTGTTTCAGAATGTGCTTTTAATTTAGTGATTATGGTTATAATTAAGGGACTACTTAGAAAAACTGTACCTATAAGCATGGCAACCAAAATACTTTTCATGGCAAACTGGAGAACCTGTATCCCAGCTGATTGTACATACTTGCATTACATGAGATATGGTACAGTTGGTGTTTAAGGAAAAAATATAAGTTAATAATTCTTAAGAATTTGCATCATGCATCAAGACCCACAGGAAAACTGAAGACTGGAGGCGCTTCTTCATCTCTAACTTTGCTGCTCCTACTTTCAACTAGTTGTGTATGCTACCAGTAGAGGCTAGATTGCTCACCCATGGCAAATTCCATCCGATTTAGACCTGTGTCTTTAGGGTGGAGATAACCAGCTTGTTAAAAGTAGCTTTTGAATGGCTGAATTACAGCTAACTTTGAGAAGTTTATTTGTAAGTGTTGCTTGGAAAAGGGAGCTAGCAACTTTGTTTCTCATCAGCGGTTCACAATGATCTAGATTATTGGCCACTGTCTTCTATGGTTTTTAAGGTAAAAAGACTGACTAAAAGACAAATTCTTTCTTTTCCCACTCTCTCAGTTGGTTTTTGGTTGATTTGGGGTATGTTTCCTTTTTTTTTTTCTTAATACATCTTTGACTTGTCTAATGGAGAATATGCAGATGATCAGCACTTTCTTGAACTAAGAAACATGAGTTTGTCACTTCTTCATCTAACAATTCATCCATCTGCAGTTCAAAAAATGTGTCCGAATCTGTTGGGAAACAAGCTCTTTAAAAGCTTGGACCTGTTTGTCTTTCCACTCCACATCGTAACAGAGAGGTGGTGTATCAGTACCTCCCTGGACCTACTGAGGGTTTAGATAGAGCCCTTAGAAATCTCATCAAAACAGACTCTCCTTTGAGCAAGGATTGGAGCAGATTTGGAGGTCTCTCCCATTTTAAATGACTCTGTTACAGTCAGGAAGGGGGGAAGGTATTTTTATTTCTGTGAAAGCAAGGCTGGTACTTCTGACTTCCTTTGCTAAGAAAATAGTAAGTCAACATTCAACACCAACCAGCATTTAAAAAGGAGTCCACTGTCACTGAAATGAGTCATACAGCCAAGTAACATTACGTAAATGAGTAACAATATAATTGTGGATGATAATCTGCTGTATATACCCATTTAAAACTCTGCAAACAAATCTGTGAACAATGACATTGCATGCTAATGTAATTTGTCTGCCCTGAGTTTTTTTGGCATATGGGAAACTATATTTTTTCATAGTATTAAATGCAAGTCCCTGTTGTAATTTTGTTTGTGGCAAAAGCTTATAAATTGAATTTTCTCAGATTTGATATTTCACTTACCCCCATGGAATATTATAAAATGTGCTGTTACTTGTTATAAGGTAATTGTGGTTTTCTTTCAAGACTGGTAGAACAGCAAAACTATTATCAAATATGAACACATTTTTTACTGCTTGGTTTTGTTTTCTTCTGACCCTATTTATGTATAATTTCAATTGTGATAATCAGTATATTGGGTATACAGTATTTAGGTTGAGAAGTGCTCCTTAGAATAAAGGATGTATTTATTCTGGGATTTGTAGTGGTGGCTGATTTTTTTTTTTCCTTTTTTCTGTCTTTTTTAACTGTTTGTCATAAATAGTATCCAATCTCTTCCATCATACTTCAGAAAATGCTGAACATTTTCAAAGATTTTAAAGATTCCTTCTGCTTTGTGTTTGTTGTCTCCTTACAGGCCTGGCAGCTGCGGTTCAGTCATCTTGTGGGCTACGGTGCAAAATATTACTCCTACCTCATGTCTAGAGCTGTTGCCTCCATGGTGTGGAAACAGTGTTTTGCTCAGGACCCATTTGATCGGTAACAATAGAGAAGTTATTAAGTAGAATGAAGGGTTATGCCGTTTACTTCTGGAAGGCATGAAACAGCGGGGGCAACATAGGTTGATGGGCTTTTTAGATGACAATTTTTAGCCTTTGTCTTGATTTTAAGAGGATTACAAAACAGGAAACAACCACAGGTATAAAGTGTGCTCTGGGACATGTTCAATGGTGAAAAAAAAATTGCATCGATATTTTAAAATGCCATTTGGGAGGCACTGAAATCCATATTTACATGTAATTAGAGAGCTTGACTTTCATAGATGCCAATTTGATTGCAATTTTCTATTAATATTAAAGCAACTGCGGGTATTAAGCAGGCTTTGTATCACCAACTTCAGAGCTAAGTATAGCTATCCTACTCATTCTGCCTTGTGAAATTATTGATAAATCTTGAGATCATAAATTATGAGTGCTCTTATACCTTAGCTGAATGTTCAAAGGATTGTAACAGAGTGACTTTTCCCTTTGGAGCAATGAAGGCTGAAATGGTGTTCACAAATTCACTTCTATAAACACCAACATATATTCATATGTATAAAAGTTGTCTAATTCAGTTACTCATAATATAATTTTAAATGTAATTTGAATTTCAGGAGTCAACATGGAATCAAGGCAGTCATTGTTTCAGGGTGGGAAATTCCATCTAGCTTCTGCCTCTGTGTTTGGTAGAGAACCTCGAAGCAAATGTGATTGAAAGCTAAGCAGGTTGTGTTTACAGATGACTCTAACATCAATGTTTCTCCAGGGCAATGGGTGAGCGTTATCGTAGAGAGATGCTGGCACATGGCGGTGGAAAAGAGCCCATACTTATGGTTCAAGGTACAAAAATCCCAAAACCTTTTGTTCCCTTGCTCAAGGAAGAAATAATACCCCGATTTGGTCTTTTTTGTTTAATTATAATCTTCATTGGATTTATGAAAGAAAACTTGTTATTTTATTTAGTTAAGTGGACTAGTATCATGGTCAGTAGAACTCCTTGTGATACACAGGAAAAACTCACACATAGATAATTTGGGTGAAGTGTTGTAAGGAGTTGTTTTACAAGGCTGTCTAAAGAATTCAGAACAAGAGTATCACATACTTAGAGAAGATATATTTTTGGATACAGAAATTGAATAACTTTTGCATACATGAAATTCATAGTAAATGTGGTTATTTTGTATGCAAGAATTTGAACTTGTTTTGTGCATGTCATTTTATTATCAAAGTAGTTTTGGCTTTATCAGTACGGAAGTCTGAAATTCATAGTGAACATACTTCATTATTTCTCTTAATAGAATGTGTGCCTTTTGAACCTGGAAAATAACCTTTAAAAATCATTCATTATGCTAGCAGAAGTCCTATATTATTTCACTTTAGGTATTTAATAAGTCAAGAGAATAAAACAAGTTTCTCAAAATGTTGACTTTATCTCAGTTATGTCAGTGAGACCAGGGTAAAGATTTTCTTCTCTAATGCTGCAGTATTCAAACCAAACATTTTTGCATTATTGTTAGTGTTCCTGATATAGCACATGATAACTCCTAAAGGCTCTTAAGAGGCATCTTTCAATTCACTCTGAAATTCTTAATAGTAAGAATGAATATTAATTTGTTAGCCTCTGTTCACTCCAGTTTGGTAAACTGGAAGTTGTGGAGGTGTTTTATTCAGATAAGGGAGACAGTGGTAATGTGTCTGTATTTCATCGTGAAATTGGCACAGTTTTCATAACTAGAACATTTCAGTTCTTTGACCCATCTGTTTATATGTGAGGCCGTAACCTCTACTCTCCTTAGACTCATCATATATAAAGCAATTATATATTTTATAGATTAGTCTATTAATATTTCTGATCTAAAGAGTTGATGTTCATTCAGCATAACCTTGTAAACTTGCCTTTCTTTACTGTTCCTGAAGAGATTATGTTTGTAACCTCAAAAAAATGTACCCCAAAAGTGTGGATTAGGCAGTTGCAAGACAGGAACATAGAATCACAGAATAGTTAGGGTTGGAAAGGACCTTAAGATCATCTAGTTCCAACCCCCCTGCCATGGGCAGAGACGCCACACACTAGACGGTGTCACCTAAGGTTCTGTCTAACCTGGCCTTGAATACCACCAGGGATGGAGCGTTCACAACTTCCCTGAGCAACCTATTCCAGTGCCTCGCCATCCTCACAGTAAAGAATTTCTTTCTCAGATCCAATCCAAACTTCCCCTGTGTAAGTTTAAACCCCTTGTCCTATCACTACAGTCCACTACAGAGCACACTACTGGCTCATGTTAAATTTCTCATTGACCAACACCCTTTCATAGGGCTGCTCTGAATGTATGTAAACATGCATCTTTACAAAGAAATCCAATTATTTTATTGTAACTTGTATGGGGAATAAAGAGAATATGTTTTAAAATGCCAGTTCTGATTATAATCTCGTCTATTTCTGGGATGTATTTTTGATTTTACTGAGCACAGAATCTTCCTGAAATGTCTTAGAGGCTATGTCGAATTTGCTAGCAGTGTGCTCCCTTGAATCAAATATTTGAATGAAGTTTGCAGAATTCATCTGTGGAAGCACAAGTGGCTTTACCACATTGGAACATGGTACAATCAGTTTGTGGGATCTTACAGGAAACAGTGTCAAAGACCGTACCGAGGTGCAGGTAGAAAATATCTACATCTCTCTCCACTTGTACCAGGCCATTTGCTTCATCAAATAAGGTTATCAAGCTGATTGAGCATGACCTGCCCTTGGTGAATGCATGTAGACTATTCATCATTACTATTTTTGTTGTTTATGAACCTGGAAATGGTTTCCAGGATTTGCTGCTCTACCAGCTTCCTCGGGATTGAGGTGTGATTGGTGAACCTCTAGTTCCCTGGGTTTTCATTCTTGCTTTTCTTGAAGATAGGAGTGACATTTGCTTTTTTTCTCAATCTTTTGGCTTTTTTCCCAACTTTGTCCAGTTGCTATGATTGATCAGAATTACTGGCCTTGCAGTGCCATCTGCCAGTTCTTTCAGTACTCATGGGTGCATCATACCAGAGTCTGTGGGTTTATGTATATTCAGTTTACTTAAGTATTCCATGATCTGATCATTTTTCATCAAGCATACATCTTCCTTGCTTCAGGATATCTCCCTGGCCAACTTTGTATTCTGGATATTACCTTTATACACTGTATTGCCTAAAAATTATTTCAAAGATGAATTTTTAAAAGACACTCAAAATAATAAAAATAACCAGAATTCATCAGCAAGTCCCTTGCCTGTGCATATTGTGATGTTCATTTGTAGACTGTGCAAAACTTAAACATGGTTGAGTGACTCCCTGAAAAATGAAATTGAGGTGACTCAGGTGTTTTGACAGTTAATAATTTGATTGCCTACTTGGGATTGAGGTTAAATCATATAACACACATGATGGAAAAGCTCATATGTTTATGCTTAATTACTCTGAATTTATTATGAAAATTGAGAATTAAAGAAGAAAAGTAAGAACAGTTACTTGTTCTTTGTTCAGTCAGCTTCTGACTCTCTTTACTGTTTGTTTTCCTTTTCATTATGGATGTTCCAGAATACTTGATTTACGTCTTTTGTTGGTTTTCATCACTTGCAAAACTACAGTCCCGTAGCAGATGACCAGACTGATTCCTGATTAAAGACAGATTCCACCAGACTTAAAAGCTTGTTGATTTTACTCTTCTTCAGGGAAACAGTCCAGATTCTGTGCTCATTAGTGCCATGTTTCAAAAACCTTAAGTTCCCTAGGCTGGAACTTCAGGCATTTTATTTATTTCTTTTTTAATATAAAGAAATGTGCTTGTACAAGTCTGATTTTTGGATGCACATATGTAGCCTCGCCCTTGAAGTGCTTCCGTGTCTCGTGAATTTAGCAACAATTGACTATTTGATTACAGATAACTTCAGAAGTGAATTTCATTTATACAGTTTCTTTATTATGATTTTTTCCTCAGAAGCTTTCTATTGTTGTTCTTTTGTGTTTGGATATGACCCTGGCTTTTCATCTTTCTCCCACATGATTCCATAGATGTACTGATTAGGGAAGGTAAAGGATCTGACCTGCCATCCAGTGGAGTTACTGACAAGATTCCTGTTTGGACTAGTCTTTAATTCAGAAACACAATATACTTTTTTTTGTTTGTTTTTGGATTTGGTTCTCTTGGCATTTGTTTCCACTTAAGAAGAACCAAAACAACAACAAAGAGGCTTTATGAATCCTTTTTTAACATTTTCTGAAGTGACCCCTTTTATCTTAATCCTTTAGTAATCAGCAAAATACAAAAAGAGTCACAAATATAGATAGCAGGAGCAATTAAATCGTGAGTGAACAATGCTCTGTCCAAGAGGCTTTTTGTTTATTATAATTTATTTATTTTCTTAGAGGAGAAATGCCGTTTGAGAAGAACTTGGTTCTTCTGTCATTTTGGGTTGGCCACATGGCTCTTGCAGACCCTCTCCTTCCCAGGACTATATTAGGGATTTCAAATTCCTTTAAAGATATGTAACCCAGGTGTCCCTTCCAGGTCCAGTTGTGTGCTGGTTGCAGGTCTGAACAAGATTCAGGTGTGCACCATCCCTCCCTGTCTCCCTTGGCACTCCCTAACTGGAAAGAAACCCAGGTGCATAGGCAGAAAATGTATTGCTATGTGAAAAGTACTGGGTTGGATAATGTGGGAACGTATCCTGAAGTGCGCTTCTCCTGCAGTCTCGATGCAGTCACATTGCCCTTTGGGTGTCTGAAGAAGTCCCTGTGCAAAATACAACTGAAGTCATATTCTTGAGTTGTTAACACTGTCATACTCCAGACATACTCAGCTGTGTGCATATGTGGTAATCAATGTGTAAATAAAACCACATTTGCTCCAATGCAGTTTTCAGCTTTGTTTTTCAATGCCTCAGATTGTACTTTGTGGAATAATTGGGATTTTCAAATCTCTTCAGAAGCTGTAAAAATCTTTCAGGTCTCTTTGAAAGTATAAGAAGTATGCATAAATCTTAAAAGGTGGTGTGACTGGCAACATACGTTAACTCAAACTACATGGACCCAAAATAATTAAGTGTTCCAAAGGAGTAGAGGCCAAATTTTGCCACAGGCTTTATTCTTCTCCCAATTTTCAGTGATTGCAGGTTATAGCTAACCATCTTTCCAAAGGGTGTGGTTAACCACAGTGCTGTAATGTGAAAGAAAACTTCAAAGCAGAGAAGATAAGCTATGCAGTTGCCTTAGGCTTGGGAGAGACTGAGCTGAAATAGGAGTTGGGCTGAACATATAAAGTACAGTCATGGATTTTAAAACTGCAACCATCAGACCTTGTGGACACCTTACTAAATCATTTAAACTGAAGTGCTGAGTACTTACAATCTATCAAAGATGATCTTGCTTTGATATAGTTAATGGAGTTTAAAGGGGGACACGACCATTCTTAATACATCTGTGTAGAGTAAGAGGTTAAAATGCAGAAATACCATCAATGTCTGTTTCTTTTGGAGTTGTCTACTCTAAAATCTGTAGTTATTTATTTCATAAGGGCATGATCATTTTACTGCAGTGGGAGTTCAGCAATGACCTCAATTACTCTTCATCCTTCCATTGCAAAAGCAAATTCTGCCGTCTGCTTTTGATGTCAGTGGTGGGAAAACGGCAGTGCAGTAGACCACTAATGCAAGAAATCTGAAATCTGTTTGTACTATCAAAAGTTGGAACTACTGGGTAGGAGGTCATTTGACATCACTATTGCCAAACGATTTTGAGTTCTCCTGCATATTTAAAACAAACCATGTGGAGTCCAAATGAATGCAATTTGCAACAAGCTTTGAGTGAGATTTGGTAAGACTGTATTCAGCTGCACTAAAACAAATCCAAGTGTACTGTAGTTAATTATGTCTCTTTCATTCATTTTGTAATATCCGGGGTTGGAATGTTTTTGTTATGCTTTGCCATTTTTATGTAAGAGGGAAATTAACTCTACTTGAAGGTAATCCCATCATCAGTCTGTTCTTCCCCCTAATCATTTTATTGCTAGCTTTTCTTCTTTTGCAACGTATTAGTAATTGTAGTTTTAAGAATTGTCAACAGCAGAATAAATTTTAGTGTGTCAAAAGAATTGGCTAGACATCGTCCAGGCTGACTGCTTCCTATAATGTCAGATTTGGAAGGGGATTTCTTTTTATTTATATTTTGGGGCTTGGGCAGTGGTGGTTATGTCTGTTACGACTATCTTTATATACTGTCTGTGCAGCATTAAAGTCATCCCTCCATATTGATGTCTGGTAGAAATGGGCACATTGAAGCTCCAGAAGTCATGCATGACAGTACGTGTTCCAGTGGGGTGCCATCCATGTCACCTTCTTAAGGCATTCTCTAAACTTCAGGGAAAACATGCAGGAAAATAGTACCAACTTAAACTGGAATTTTTTTCAAGGCCTTTAGGAAGCAAATACGCGTGTCACCCACTCAGGAACCTGAGAGAAGGAGTCTGCAAGAGGCTGTGGCTCTCTGAGGAGGTTAGATTAATAGCTGGTATCTGGACACATCTGTTTCTCAGCCCAGCATATAGCAAGGCATTTTTTTATCGTGAACTAGAAGTAATTCCACAGCAGTTTTACTGTGATGATGACAAGTTTACCAAGTATTTGGAAATATTAATTCTGTTCTCTTTCATTTTAAAACCAGTGTGATGCAAACTTAACAGCTTTTCAAGTTAACCTATATATAAGTACAAGATTTGTTCTACTTTTAGTGTTCAGTATTAATCTACTGGGTCATGGCAGCGTGTGTTGACATTTGCATGTGTTTAAACCAGATTGAAATGGGATTCTGTGAAGTCTTAGCAAGAGCATTCTTTTTGGTTACTCACGCAAAATTATCTTGAGGTGTTCTGTTTCCTGGTGGTTTTTGAATCATTGTGTTCTAGTAAAAGATTCTGGGTTTTAGCAGCATGCAGTTGCAATTTCGACTGAGAGCAAATATTGTGGAGGATGTGGAAGAGTGTAAAATTATGTTCAGTAGGTACGCCGATCAGAAAGGGTAGAAGGAGGTTATATTTACATTGGCATTTGTCAGAAAGAACAGATCACTTCAAAGAAGTACGAAGATTAAATTTTACATTATTTGGCAGCTCTACTGTTTGGATTTATTTTTTTTTCAGGTACAAGTAATGCAGTAGATTTCCATATATAATATTGAAAATGTTCATAACACTGAAAAGACCAACATTACATTAACGTTAAGTACAAAGAAACATCTGGAAATAATTTAATCATAGGATCATAGCCTGATTTGGGTTGGAAGGGACCTTAAAGCTCACCTAGTTCCAACCCCCTACCATATGCAGGGGCACCTTCCAGTAGACCAGGTTGCTCAAAGCCCTGTTCAACCTGGCCTTGAATGCTGCCAGGGATGGGGTAGCCACAGCTGCTCTGAGCAACCTGTGCCAGTGTCTCACCCCTCACAGGGGAGAATTTCTTCCTTATATGTAATCTAAAGCTATCCTCCTTCAGTTTAAAGACATTACCCCTTGTTCACATTCTTACGCTTTCTAAAACCTGGGAGTCTGGAGGAAGGTGTGAGATTTTTAGCTGCTCTGTTTGTTACAGAATTACCAGACAAAGTACTTGAGCGTGATTCTTCATTATGCTAATTTCCCTGTCTGCTATTGTGTAGCTATGCTAGAGCTACAGCTGCACTAATTAAAATCCTTAATAAATGTTCTGATACTGTAAAAAAAAAAAGGGGCAAAATTAAACCCCCGGTGCGCTGAAAATGCTTTTGTCTGTTTCCTAATACTAAATTACATGCTACTAAAGTATGCTGCACTTTGAGAAAATAGGTTGTTTTTTCTTTCCCTGTCAGACCAGAGGTGAGGCTTGGCAGATAAGGATTTAGATATCCACTCAATCATGGATTTATTCCAGTCACTTTGAAATGACTGAATCTATGGCTACATTACTTTAAAATGGAAATAATTCCCTTCTTAAGCAAGATTGTAATGATAAAAATCAGTTAACAGTCTTGAAACCTGTCAGTTCTGTGATAACATGTAATAGGTAGCTTGAAGGAAATACATAATCTTTACGCACTATAATTGCAGCTATTTCTTGACAAAGAAATGTGATAGCTGTTTCTGTCCTATTATGACGTTAAAAGTTAGATAGCAGTAAGTATTATTATTGACAAAGCTTTCAAGGCCATTATCTTACTACTAAGAGTCTGTTGCCTTGGTTTTGTAGGTATGCTTCAGAAATCACCTTCAGTTGAAGACTTGGTGGATGCCCTTGTTTCAGACCTCGATCAGGACTTTGAAACATTTATCATGGACTCATAAAAATATTCAACAGAACTGAATTATTTTCTGGAAGATTGCATATGTCTTCATAATTGTGGGTAAAATATTGTGACCGGGTTTGCTTCTTTGTGAACACTTGTAAAAGTTTGATTATCCATTTTGGTGGAACATTAATAAATAATTTCATTGGATCATTTGGTTTCATTTATGAAGGGTTTGTTTTTCTGTTGCATAGGAGCTCAAGCATGGAATTTGAGAGAACAAATCCTCTAGCATGTACTGTTAGAAAATCTGATCTTGTTGCAACAGGTGTTTAAATAGGAATTTAGCTTATCCTCAGTGTGAGAGGTATGAATGGTCTTGTGGTACACACATTGCATTCAGTATTAGAACATACCTGTTGAGTGTCAGGATGCAGAACTGTTAATGTGTTTCAGTGTTCAGGGGTCAGCAGTTGTTTTCTGGGGAGTATTTTCTTATTTAACTAGGTCCTTTATCTGTTACCTGGGTGTGTTTGTTTTCTTGTGTAGTGGTGGTTTAGTTTTGGCCACAATACTTTAAGGGCTTTACTGGATGAAGTCTGTCGTGTTTTGATGAATATGATTTGTAGGCATTTTACCGTTTCCATTGCAGAGGGTCAGTTACTACTGAAATAGAAGTGGGTAATAGTCAGTGGGACTATCTAGTGCAGGTAGCCTCTCTGCAACATCCCTGATTCAAGCACCTGGTAGGCAACACACCTCCCTTGAGACTGGGAGAGGCAGGCAGATGGGTGCCTCTGTTCCATTCAGAGTACAGTCCCCTACCACTATGACCTGCTGCTTTTTCCTGGCAGTGCCAGTAGTGATCTTCTTTACCAGTTCATCAGCCGGTTATTCCTGGTATGGGTGTGTTTCCTCATCAGCCCCCTGTGGGACAGCAAAGCAATTCTGGGTGGGGACAGCAAATTTAGGAGGAAGCCCCTTGCTTTTAATTGTCCTCTTCCTCTCTTTTTTGTTGTTCTTTTTCTGTTACTGTTTCCCAGCTTCCTGGGTTAGCGGCCTCCTTTCCCGAATGGGTGACAGTAGACACTTGAGGCTCCTGCACAGTCAGGTCCTGGAGCAAGCAGTGCTGCTTCGTCTCAGCTTCCCTGACATCTTTCAGCCTATTGACAGCGTTCCGCAGCTCAGCCCCTGCTGCAGGAGGACCTCCACCAGGGAGCACAGAGTGCAGCCCTGCTCATTGTGCAGCCTCCTCTCAGGAGAGCAGTGCAGGTGCTCTCTACACCCCGAGCTCTGCACTGTAGCCTCCGCTCTCATCAGCTCTGTCTGAGTGTCTACGCTAGCCACTGCTGGGGCAGCCAGAGCAGAGGTCCCAGACCGGACCCTGGTCGTACAGCGAGTACTCACCATCCCACTCACCTGCCCGCACAAACTGCCTCAAACTCACCCAGGTCGCTCGTGCTCTCTGGGGCAGGTTTTTACCCACTCAGGGCTGGTGCCGCTCCTCCTGGTGCTGCGCCCCTGAGTCAGCTCCTTGCACCCGCTGAGCTGCTGGCTCCTGGGCAAGTCCTGTCAAGGACTTGAGGCTCCCTCAGTGTCTGTTGCTGCTCCAAGTTGAAGCTCCTGGACACCGGCACTCTCCCTGATCAAGTGCAGAAGGCGTCCCATCTCAAGCTAGTCACTACAGCAATTCATCGTGGCTACACTAAGAGGAAATCCTGCCTGACCAATTTGGTGGCCTTCTATGATGGGGCTATGGAACTGATGGACAGGGGTAGAGCACTTGATGTCATCTACTTGGACTTGTGCAAAGTGTTTGACACTGTCTCACATGACATCCTTGTCTCTAAATTGAAGAGACATCAATTTGATACATGGACCACTCTGTGGATAAAGAACTGGCTGGATGGCTGCACGCAAAGAGTTGTGCTCAATGGCTCAATGTCCAGCTGGAGACCAGTAATGAGTGGTGTCCCTCAGGGATCGGTGTTGGGACCGGTCTTGTCCTATGGCTTTGTCAGTGACATGGACAGTGGGATTGAATGCGCACTCTGCACGTTTGCCGATGACACCAAGCTGTGTGGTTCAGTTGATACTTGTCTTGTATGAATAACTCTGCCATTGCCCATATAGCTGGCTTTAGACATTTTAGATATGAAATATTTTGGTTAAGCAATAGCGGGCGTACTTTCAGATGTGTACCAGAACAAGGCTTCTGTGTTGTATGTCTGAGTGACTGCATTCTGTAGATACAGAATTGGTTGCTGCCTGCTACCAGGAAAGATGAATGGTTTTGCTTAACAAACTAGGTGGCTATTTTGCTGTAACTTAAGTGATTAAAAAAACCCACAAAAACTAAACATATATATTTTGGTGCGAGTAAAAGCACACTGTGAAGATGGGAAGTTCTCAAAAGGATACAATAGCTCATGAATGTAAATTTAACAACCACTTGTAGAGTATTAAATGGAAGGATGTTATAAAGGGAATTTAGGGGTGTTGCTAAGGGAGCCTTGAGGTGCCTGTTGCCTTGGTTTTTGTACTGGAGCAAAATACCAATAAACTTCACCTGGAGTTGGCACATGTTGAAAGGCCCACTGTGGCAAACAAGAACATAGCAAAAGGAAATCCTAGTGCTGACACAGCCCTGGGTGCACTTTGGTAAAGAAATTAAAGCATCATGATTGGTGGCATAAGCAGAGCATTTCAAATTAAGAGATTGCCCCATGATTTTAATCTGAAAGAAATTCAAGTGATGATGTTCTAGAGGGTAGATTCTTTTTCAAAATACGTGTAATAGTCACACTGTTTTATGCCTATGGCGGCTATTGCTTCTTTATTTCACTGTCTCATTTGACCTTTCTGTAAAGAACAACCTTTTCAAGGTTTTGTCAGAGTGGCATCAAACAACATCTTCCTAATACTAAATCAGGTACAGACAAAGAAAGGAAGAAAATCTTGTCTTTTGCCAAAGCACAGTGGTCTGTAGCTGTTGTTGCAGATTCATAGCTCTTGGGACATTGGACAAAGATGGGAGCTGGTAGAAAAGTAAATACAACTCCAAGTGACAGCTTCGGTTTCTTTCTGAAGAATCTCTGTTGACTCCAGTAATTTTTGTTTGATGAAATAACTTTTGAAGACTGAACAGTAGATGTGATTAAGTCTCTTGAGAACACATTATATCGCCACTATGATGCTTACTACAGAAAGGGAAATATTATTCTAAATTTTTTTTTTCTTCTTTTTTGGTAGTTTCTAAAAATGCTTCCAGCTGTTCAAATGTCTGTTGCTTTTTCCTTTCTTGTCTTCTTTTTGAGAGACTTATTTTCCAGCAAATATGTGTTCTTTCAGTAATGTGAGACCTCTCTTGTGACCAGCAGCGTAACTCTTTGTAAATGTAAAAACCACTGTAATCCCTTTCCAGCATTCCGTGTTTTCCCACTGGGGCTGCTGAACCAGCTAGCAAAAAGTTGGTTTTAT
This sequence comes from Forpus xanthops, assembly GCA_032466535.1. Lineage (NCBI taxonomy): Eukaryota > Metazoa > Chordata > Aves > Psittaciformes > Psittacidae > Forpus > Forpus xanthops. The sequence continues at coordinate 35,566 of JASSUY010003196.1, read as the reverse complement.
AACACTCTAACTCAACATCATGCTTCAGATTAATCTGAAGTTGTACTATGATTTGGATTTTAGGTGCCACAGAAAATAAGTAGTGAACATCTTCAGAAGAAATTGCACCCTTATGCAATCCTGAAATAATAACACATAATTACGACACACCAGAGACACACACATGGGTTATATTTGATAGTCTGAGGTGTCAGCTCTGGCTTTTTTTTTTTTTTTTCCATGTTTGATGTAATTCTTTTTCTGATTCACTTAAGACAGCCTGAAATATTGCTTAATAACTGCTTTCTGGTGACGCAAACGCAGCTGGTGCTGCATGGAGTTCTCTAAACTTATCAACAGAGAGAACAGGAGTAGAGGGCGGTAGTTTAGTGCAGAAGTGGAATGGGGCAAGGAAGAGTTGAATATAGATTAGAAACCAGGCATGAAAAAGGGTTGCTATCGAATCAAAATGACCTCCGAGTCAAAAACTAGGGGTGGGGTGGGGGGAGTAAAAGAGAGTTTTCTTTCCAAAGCAGTAAGTTTAAAATGGATATTGCAGCCATGTCAGTGACGGAAAAGGCAGAGGTGTTCAGGAAGATTTCTGCTTTGTCTTCTGTGGAAAGCCAGAGGAAAGAATTCATATCATATGTTGATAAAATACTTTCCTTTCTACAGATCTGAAATAGCAGTGAGTCACACTTTAGATCACTCTGCAGCAGTTAAAATGAATATATATCACAGTAACAGAGCTTGGTTTCATAGGTAACACTAAGATGGAGATACAGAGATAACACAGCAATGTTGATGGCTCAAAATATGCATTTCAGTTTATCAGAAAATTAAAATATCTCAATTGTAATACAGAACCAGAAATTTGAGAGGTTTCAGACCAGATCGCTGGTCTGAAAACAAGTGTTCAGCAAGAGCCGGTAGCTGAAAGTTGAAATGAAACAAATCTGCCTCTAATTTTTATGAGAGCAGGGACAGCTGAGCGCTGGAACATGGGTGAAGGATGGTGATGGGATTGACTGGTCAGCACAAGAAATGTGTACTAAAACTGAGCTGTTTTCTCAAAACCCTGCCACATTAGTTCAGATTAGCTCAGAGAAGCCCTGTAGCCTCAGTTGCGCTAGGGGACAGCCATCTTGTGAGCTGTGATGTGAATGGAGTGTTGTTGGAAGGAGATTTTGCCATGTGGGTAGCAAGTCCGTGCTCTCTGGGTAACTGTTCTGCTGATGTCTTTATGATGAGTGGAGAGCTGAAGAAGCAGTGAGCCAAAGAGCCTCCTCTGCTTATTGTTTATTGGGAGGCACTGTGCATCTGTGATCTCAGATTCCTTCTGGGCACAGCATTGGAGGTTTGCTGTTCCCAGAGCCAGGGATTTATTTACTTGCTGTTGGGATTGAGCTCAGGTGAGTGTTTTACCCTGGCAGGTTTGCAGCGCACCAAAAGGGGAGCACTACATTAAAATTTGAAGACCTAAATAACTTGAGAATTGGAAATGCGTGATTGCAGAAGACAAGCACATGGATTTCCCTGGGAGACAGACTGTGGGAGAACAGCTCAGTGTGCTTGGGGCGGAGAGGGAAGGAGGTAGAAGATAAGGAAGTATAAATCAACACCAGTGGCACCGTCTGTTGGCCCTTCTGATCTTCCCAGGCTGAAATTTGTTTACCTTTTAAGTCCTCTGTGGCTGCTCTTCAACAAATGGCTCTTTAAACAGAGCACCACTGCATGCCAGAGCCACGCAGTTGTAGAAAATCAGTACGGCTGCTTGTTCTGAGGAAATGTGCAGAAATCTGTTGAAGACAAGATACCTAAACCAGAAGCAAAGTGTGGCTAAAGATCTAACAGGATGCCTGTCTGTGCCCTGCTGGTGTATGGATTTAAAATCACAAAGGGAAGGCAGTGGGATGCCTCTTGCCAAGCAGTTGCCTGTGAGCCTGTAGCCTCTAGGGCAACTTGTAGATGGCTAAAGCTTGCTGTTACAACTGCCTTTGTGCTTGAGGAGAAGAAATGAGTACTTTTTAAATGGGATATATCCTACCGCTCTTAGGATGGGATGAACCAGCTCTTGCACACGTCTTTCATTGCTCCAGTAACTGGCGAGAGCGCACAGATGGCTGAGATAGAAGTAGGGGAATCCTGTTTGAATTTGGAACACCTCTTTTTTAACCTCACCTTTTTTCAATCATCAAATGGTACTGTAGCTTGTTTTTATTGTCATACATCATAGAATCACCAAATGGCTTCGATTGAAAGGGACCTTAAAGCTCATCCAGTTCTAACTCTGCTACCATGGGCAGGGTCACCTTGCACTAGACCAGGTTGTTAAAAATCAGTATAGTGACTGAGTTTATACATTAATGACAGTATCATAGTACAATATTAAAATAGTTACAGAAGATGCTTTTATATTCAGGACATCTTGGGGTTTATGAAGTGCTTTAGGCAGCTGACCCTCCAACTCCTTACATCCCGCTCACTTTTACTCTTTAGACACCTCCAAATTCTCCCTTTTCTCTCTGCTTTTTCAGCTCTGATGGGGCATGGCCCAAGCAGGTAGGAGGAGGTAAGGAGAGATTTTGGCTGTGGCTGTGATCATGTCAGAGGAAAAGCAAAATGGCAGCGTGATAGGTTCTGTCCACCCTGTATCAGCAGCCCAAGGCTGCTACTGGCTCATGCCCATATTGCCTGAAGGGTACCTCATGCTTGAGCAGCATTTCTCAGCTGCCTTCCCCATGGAGAGAGGTGAGTGTTGGGAAAGCCGAGCCTTGGAGAAATGTCCCAGGTGTGACCTGCTGAGAAGGCAACCCATTGCCAAGCCAGGGCAAGTTGGGATGGACGAGCCCCCCTTAGGTTGCACACTGTGGAACAGCAGCTCTCCATACACTGCAGGCAGCTGCGCTTTCCTGAGTAATAGTAATTTATGAAATAAGTGTTTTAATATTGACTTGTCCCAGAAACAGGGTCAGAAGCCTGTGTTTGGCTGATAGTTATAGCAGCTCTTAATGTAAGGGCTGGGCAAACTCATGGAGCATCTCTAGCATATTTCCAAAAGGTTAGCAGGGCAGTTGCTAAAAATAAAGTCTGTTTATTAATGGTACTCTTCGGAAGTAGTCATGAGGTCTCAGCTGTAGTCTGCTTTCAGTGTTCAGAATGCATATGAAAGAAAAACTTAATGAAGTCAGAAGTTGCTGGGGTCACATATTCCAATCGCATGTTTCTTCATCATGCAGGTGGAATTTTGTTAACTAACTCACTTTGCAGCCATCTTTACAAAGCCAAATCGTCATCCAGGATAAACTTCCATAACTCAAATGAAGTTATTAAAGACTTACTTTATTTGTGCCTGTTGAGCTTTTTCCATCAGGGTCATTTGACAGGAATCTCAGCTCCTGGTTGCTGAGCCCAGCATCTGCCCTGGGCAGCCATGAGCTGTATGGATGGCCTGGGAGGAAACAGGTATCTCCAGCTTTGAACAGATGATAATGCTGGAGTCCAGGAGTGATAGCATTTCTACACAAGCTTTATTAGAAACAAAAAAGGGGGTCGAAATTGCCTTGAATGTCTTTGCTTACAGTTCTTCTCTTGACTTAGAGATGTGATCAGTTGTCTACACTTTAGTTCCAAGAAGAATACAGTTGTAACCAAATAATTTTATAAAACAGCCCTGGGGGAATACAAGTGACGCATCAGCTTTATAACATCCTAAAAAGTCTATAAAATTAATTATATGTGTTATCAAAATGATTCATGCTCGCTATAGTAAATCCAAACATTACAAATGAGAGTTGAAATTGCAGTTCACTGTCTTAATATTTGCACAAATAGCACACACTGACGTGATGAGGTTGAAAAAGGACTTCCCTAAGAGCTGGAGATGTAATTGAATGCTGCAAGAAAGAGAGAGGGCCATTGGGATCTGTAACCCGACTCAGCTGTCAGACGCCAGGTAAGTTCTGATCAGACCTGATCCTTCACCATCCTGGCAAATCCTCTTTTTATTTCCCTGTAAGTTTAATTTGTTGCTGGAGCTGAGCCTGTCCAACATTTCCTTCATGCATCGGAACTGCTGTGTGTCTGTAGGTACTGCTCTTGCTGAAACTGTTTAACACCAAAGGCCTTTTGCAAAACAGTGCTGAATTGCTGGCAGTGTTTTCCATGGGGATTTAGATAACTTGTACTACTTAATCAAATTAGTTATCTTTGATTCAATCTGGTTTCTAAGCCAAACTCCCAAGACAAGGTGGTTTGGTAGTTTGTTCAGTTTGTAATCTTTGAAAAGAAAATCTGCTTTTTTTTTAATTTCTTTGGTTTATGACAGTCTCAATCGTGTGTGAAAATACTGATGTAGGCTGGCTGAGTGCTGGGAAATATCTCATTCAACATTCAGTTTCCATGCTGTGAGCTGTTCCGTTTTCCATGCCTTTCCCTTGGCCTGTCAGAAGTATCTGTTTAGCTGGTCTGAAACCTGTGCCTTGCTGCCTTTGGGCAGATTTTTTCCATCTTCCCTGCTTCACGTTTCTCACCCCATCTCCAGCTTTGTCTGTTTCATTTGGCCAAAAAAAGATATTTCACAAACTAAAACGGTCAGTAAAAGCTGAACTGTCTTTATAACTTCTTTTCTGTATGTTGGGACCCCTTGTGCCAACTGGAAACACTTCAGATCCCAGTCACCGCACCCTGGGCAAGAGGTGTAACCCTGTCAGAAATGCAGGATGTCTTTAGATAAACCAGACCTGTGAGCTTTTTTTGCCTTACTTTTTTGTTATTCCACTCTTCATCTTGGTTTTTAGGCTGGAGAAGTGCAACTGCATGCCTTGTATTGATGTCCGGACCAGGAAAGGTGAAAGTCTGTGCTCACATTATCCTTGACCAGACCCCACTTTGGTGCTCCAGCTGTGGGCAGAAGATCCATCAGTGCTCTCAGTCAACCAAGGCACACAGACATGTATGCTTTATTAGCTCTGGTCCTCCAAAAACGTTTAAGGGCCAAGGTTGGTGTGGGGGTTTTGTGATTTCTTGAGAGGCTTTGTTAAAAGCGAGAGCTCCCTGGAGAGCTTATTTATCAAGACCTGAAACAACAGTTGCAGTATGTATGTGGAAGAAGAGATGTATGAAGTTGGAGCTCACAGTTTGGCTGATGTCCCAGAATTTTATCTCCCTCTAAATGTTGGGGCAAATGATGGGGTAGGTGAAAAGTTTTGGTTTTCTGCATATTAGAGAAAAGCCCTCATTGTGCTAAATAATCTGAGCCTGTTTTGGGCCTTCCCTTTTATGCTGCTACTGCTGCTCCTCACCACCCTTCACTGACATGAAACCTGTACTGTATTAATCTTCTGGGTTAATTTGAATGTGTTTTCTTTCAGAACCCATCCAGAGAAGGCATACCATGATTGTAGGAAATCCCTCAGATAAATTAACCCCATTTACACTGACTCTTCCTACAGAGGAATCCTATCTGGGTTCGTGGTGCTGCTGCTGTTGGTAAGGCTAATGCTGGGAGAGACAAACCCTGCCTCTGTGGCAAGTCATTCTCCTGCCTCTTACTTGCTTTTTTCTACTTGTACCACAAATACTGCACCCTCCTGTGCATTGCTATTTATTCAAATACTAATGGAAAAGTTAGCAAACCTCTGGCAGGGCCAATGTGCATCTCTCTGTAACCCCTGTCTTTGTTAGTACTGCTCTAATGTCGTGAATGCCGGTAAAAAAAAATAACCAAACAATGTAAGGAATATCAAAGACATTTTAACTGCTAATCTGGTTTCCAGAAATGCTGGGACCATTCAGTTCAGGAGCACAGGAAACCAGGAGATTGGCATTCTAAGTGTTGTAATGGGAATTCAGAGAGCCCTCCTTTTCCACTTGAAAATGTTTGGATCTAATAGTGAGGATATAGTACTGATGTTTGATTGTGAGGATACTGTGGATGCTGTTATATGACAATCCTTTGATTTGTACTGAGGTTCGTACTTGACGGAGTCTGACTGTGCTTTTTGCTTTGCAGTCTTGCCTCACCTTGGCTTGCTTCATGTCTCTTGTTTCATGTCTTCATTGCCTCCCTTCTGCTCCTTTTCCTTTTTGTCCTCTCAAAGTGTGTGCATGTGCATTAAAGTCTCACTTCAGTGGATGTAAGATTGCATTACCCAGAGAGGTGATGGATGCACCACCCCTAGAGACATTCAAGACCAGGCTGGATTCAGTTCTGGGCAACCGGATACTGGGAGCCTGAAGAGCTGCTAATGTCCAAATCATTTCTGGGTTCGGACTTTTAAAATACTCGCAAAGGAATGAGCTCAAGTATGTCTTCAGAAGTCAAGTATATAACCATTTGCTCCTTGAGTCAGAACCACTGTAGATGCAGCTGCCAATACACCCTCATTATTTTAGCTGCTCTTGTACCACCTCCCTGTGACTTGTTGACATTCCCAAGGGATTTGTGAACTCAAAACTCGTCTTGATGTTTGCTTGCCCTTCTCTGGCTGTTAGGTACATGTGAATCTCCTAAATATAGAAGAGAATGCAAAGGATAAGGAGTTGCAGACACACTTGGCGGAGGCACCCTCGGTGAGCATCTCAGCTGGCTGCAGTACTCTGCAAAAATGCTGTGGTTGGTATCAGGCTGTTCCAGACCAGGTGGGAGTAGGACATGTCCCATCTATTAGACAATACACATAGCAGATGAGCATGAATGTGTCTAGGAGTAGTATTTCTACAGTGGCAGCAAACTCAGGCAATGAAATGAGGTGGCTGATCCAAGTTTCTCCTTCCTGAGTCCCCAAGAAGGCAGCATTTTGCTGCAGATCTACATTGCTTCTCCAAGGGTTGGCTGCCTGTACACTGCCAACAGGCTGCTGACACCTGCCAGTGGGATTGAGGAGATGTGGTTTTAGCTGTGGAGGCAGCCAACAAATTGCTGTCTGTAGATGAATCTCTAAGCAATTTAAATGTGAATAAACCAGCTTGCAGTGGAAAGAGGTACTGGATCCAGCAGTGACCACTGTTTGGAAAAGAGTAGGTGTTAATATGTCCTGAGGTCATCTGGGGCAATTAGTAGTCCTGCAACATCCCTCAGCAGGGCACAAGGCAGCCAAACTGGTATTTTACTGTTGAGGAGCACTGGGATGTTTGGCAGCAGCTATGGAATCTACATCTTGCTCCCTTTTCAGTATCATCAACAGTGGGGTGGCTGAAATGCCATCCCTCCTGCAGGGAAGGTGTTCATAAGAAGCTGGGCATTTGCAACATGGAGGGGTCAAAAGCATCAGTAATTGGTGGCTTTTCTAGGAGAGGGCTCTACCTGGTGGGTTGATTTGGCTTCTGCACAGCCAAGGCTGGACCTACTCTTACTGCTTAGCCACAGCCATAGCGTTAATGCCCCAAAATACATCTTCCATGGCTTTTCCTGTTGGCCTGAGTCTGCTCTGCCGCTTCTCTGTCTCCTAAAACCCACACACCAGTCCTAAGGGAGGGATGTCCAGTGTGGGGCCCCCTGGCCTTCTGTGTTCTGAGCTGGAGCATCAGGTGGTCCTCCAAATCACCTCTTCCCTGATCCTATCTTGGGGTCTGCACAGATGCTTCTGGTGGGTGTATTGCTTATCAATCCAACATAGGATTGATTGCTTGTCAGTCCAGCATAAGATTTCCCACAGAAACGCAGGGGATGAAATGGTGAATGTCAAGTGTGGAAAGTCAGCCTCTGGGGAGTTGGCGAGGGAGCAGCTGGAATAGTGCTATGCCAAAAGCCCTGGGCATGGCAAGGCGAGGGAAGAGAGCTAAAACACAAGAATGTTTTAGGACAAAATGGGATAAATCAGGGTGAGAGGTTGGCTTTGCAGATGGGGGGTTCAAAAGTTTTCAAGCTGATGTGTCAGGGATGGAGGCTGTGGGTTGGAGTATGGACAGAAAAAGGAGGAAGGGTGCATGAAATGCTTGTGTCATGCCATGACCTTGAAATGAGAGCTGGAAAACTGGGGTGAGTTCTGGAAACAAAATTAAGGAATGAGGGCAGGAGATTTGAAGGAATTCCCAGGATCAGTGAGGACTTCCAGGAAGTGTCCTTGCAGAAGGAAATCAGTCACAGTCCTGTGCCGCTGCTCCCCATTGCTGGCAACTCTCCATCTTTTTATGTTTTAATATTGCATGTGAAATCTGTGCAGGACAGTATCCAACAAGATGTCCACATTTAACGATAGCTTCTTCTGGAGAAAGCACAGTTTAGTTGGCTCAGGGACCGAAGAACAACTGTCCAGGGTCAGGTAAGATCCACCTAGGAAACACTCCATGCCAACTTTTTCTATGTATGTGCCACATCACAGCTTTGCCATCTTCAAGGTAAATCTGCAAAAAGCTTCTGTGAAGCCCCATGCAAAGCCCATGTGTATCTTTCATTGATACCGCCATGGCTGGCTGTTGGAAACCTGGGCTAATTCACCAAGAAAAGTGTATCTTTGGGAGAGTTTCCTACTCTCTGCATATGCTCTCTAGCGGGTCAGAGATGTAGGGAATGCATCCAAACGTTTCTAGTATGAGAGAGAATAAATGAAATTGATTTATAAATTTTTTATAATGTCAAAAAATGTATCTGGTCAGTGCAAAAAAGCATACTGAAAATGGTGTAACTGTAACTACAACATGTCAAATGATAAATGTTGTTGACTTGCTCACCTGGAAGTTTACAGTGTCTGATTTTTACTTACAGGTCTGAACTCTTCACTACAGACTTGCAGTGGGGTCAGCCACCAAGGAGTGGGTAACTAAAGGTCCATTGCACCAAGCTGGTCCTGATGAAGACACAAAGGTCCTGATGAACATGCTTGCTGTAGGCAGGCACTCGGAGCACTCACTCAGCTGCCTTTCTTAATTCAGGGACTGTGAAGCATGCTCTTACAAGTCAGTTTGAACTAACGTGTGTACAGCACAGCAGCGTTGATTCAAAAAGCAAAAGTGTCTTAAGCTTTAAGGAGAGAATTAAACCTTTCTGAGGCCAGCCAAGAAAATGTTGAGATCTTTTATTTTGACCGGAAATGGGCATCACCTGCATACCTGAGTCAGAGTTACTTAAAAACTGCTTTCAGATGTGGTTTTACCGACAGAGCCCTCTGTCACTGGCCACATGCATTCCTAGCTGGCATGATACACATTCTGCTCCATTCTAGGATCTCTTTACCTTCTTTAGCTGATCTTTGGGCAGTTTTGTACGTTCGGCATTGCATCTTGTCCTCTCTTTCCCTTTGGCCTTGCTGACACATCTATTTCACCTTCTCATGGCTTTCCCCACTCAGAGACTGTGCCTAGTTGGTTGCCAGCTCCCGGGCTGACTGTCCGAGCTTCCCCTGATCTGCTGGGAATACCCTCCCCTCGTTCTGATTTGCTTTCGCTTAATTGAAATGGAAGGGTAGCATTACTGGAACACACTGGTGTCAAGTGACCAAGGCCTCTCCTCAGTACCTGCTTTTCTGCACCACTGTGGCCCTTGGCGGGGCTGTGCTATCAGTCTCTGCAATGCACAGTAGTATCTCCTGCCACAAGCTGCCTCTAGTGCCCAAAGCTGCCAGGCTGAGCCATGGTAAACTCCCAGTGGGCAAATCCAGCCTGTGGGCAAATGCCATAGAGCTGTGTGGGGAAAAGGGGGTCAGTTTTGTGACAGCAGAGAGCAGCCTGTTTTGCTGCCTGTTCCGCTGCCCCATGTCTGCCTGTAGTCCCCATCAACTGTTGCTTCAATCATTGATGGGCTGCATTTTTCTCTGGAGGATGACAATGATACTGCCTTCCATCTCCAGCACTGGCTGTATCAAGTGTGCCTTACTTTACACTGCGTGTACTCCATGAGAACTGCCATGTACCCTGTGCTGACAAACACAGAGAAGTCTCTAACTGGACGTGCTGTGCTGAAGGCTGCTTCTTACAGAGCACTGGCTTTGCTGCTGAAGCCAAGTGTGCAACGGAGCAGAAGAGGAGGCAGAAGAGCAGGCAGCCTTTGGCATGGCATTTCCTGCACAGCGATGCCCGCAGCCGGCTGCCATGCCTGTGTGGGGCGCAGGTAAGGCTGTGTTTTGAGGCTGTGTTTTGAGGCTGTGTTTTAAGGCTGTGTTTTAAGGCTGTGTTTTGGGGCTGTGTTTTGGGGCTGTGTTTTAAGGCTGTGTTTTAAGGCTGTGTTTTAAGGCTGTGTTTTGAGGCTGTGTTTTGAGGCTGTATTTTGAGGCTGTGTTTTGCACTCTTGCCTGCAAGCAGGAATAGATATAGAGGGCTGAGGCGTGCAGATCTCTCCTCTCCTTCTGCCTGCAAGTGTCTGTTTCCTGTTTCAGCCCAAATTGGACTTTTTGTTTCACCTTTTTCATCCCGTTGGTTTTAAGATTTAAACTGTTTTAAAACAACAGAAGTATTAAAATAATTTCTGTTGAATTAGATAATTTCTACATGATTTGGGCTAATTTATAATCAGGAGTTCGAAGCAGGAAACTAAGTCCGTCCTCCTCTAAGTCCAATTGCGTCATCCTTTCTGCAGTAACTCCTTTGCCCTGTTGATGCTGTTTTCTGCCAACCTCCTAGTGCACAGCAGGGAATGCCCTCCTGTCCCTCAGTCTACAGGCTGGCCCAGCCTGCTTTGACTCACCCATTCAGGAAATTAAGTTGAGCACAGATCAGGAGTGTGCAAAGTAGATCTGATAGGAATAATTATTTATTTTGCTACGTTATTCTGTGGTAAGATGGAAGACAGAATGACTGCTCCAGACTAAAGAAGGTAGGGGTTTGTTTCCAGTTTAAACCATCATAATTCACAGCTGTCCTGCCTTTTCAATAGATACATTTTTTGCAGCACTTTAGGGTTAAGTCCTGTTATCGGCAGTATTTACACCATGTCATAGATAGCTCTGTCTCACTTGCAGCTGTGAGCAGTTCCTTGTCTCCAGTTTTCAAGGAGGGTTCTTGCAGAAAAACCCTGATCAGGGCATATGCCTAAAAATCATTTTAAGCACTCAACCTTTATCTCCCATTTTAGAAGCAGCTGTCCACAGATAGGAATCCAACCAAATAAATTCCTGGTAGGCAGGTCTTGAATGTGAGCTCGCTGCCTTTCTGAAAGTAAGCTTTGTCCAGTGTCGCGCAGGCCAGCATTCACACACTGTGATTGGGTACCATTGTTTTCCTCTCTTATTTCCTTTGGTTGTATACAAGAACAGAGCAAAGACTTACAGATGCTGATGTAACCTGTGATGCATCTTCCAGGCTCATGAAATTAAATCCACAGTTCTTCTTTCATATGGCAATGGGGAAGCAGACCAGGTAGTGGAGGGAGGAAAATGGGAAACATTTTCCGGGAGGAAAGAAGGGAAAGGAATCCCTGAAAATTGCAGCAGTAGTGACAAATAAGGTAGACAGAATGGTAGAGAAGAGGCATAAAACAAGAGAGAAGGTAGGAGATAGAGACATTCCTTTCCTGATTAGAAAGAACCTTCAGTGCCAACCATGTGTTACTATTTCTGGCACTGGGCAGGGGACTGAGAGGGCAAATGCTTCTGCATCAAGAATGCAGGCAAAGTGCTGCATGGATACTTCCCAAAATCAAACTTTTATGAAAACTAAGCAGATAAAATGCCTGGTATGCTGGAGGGGCAGGGTCACTGTAAAGATCAGAGGAGTTTTCCAGCCTACTCATCTTCCTATGCAGCCCAAGGTTATTTAGCTGAGCTTTTAATACACAATTCTGCAGAATTGAGTCTCCAGTGTAATTCTTTGTGTAGCTTTTTTCTCCCGTCTCTCTTTTTTAATTTGTTGTTGTTTGAACTATCCATAAGCTATGATTTAATAACAGGTTTATAAAGCATGGGTTGCTGGTGTGGGTTGGGGTTGTTCTGGTCAGAGGAGTTTTGATTTGTTCTGGGCTGGGGGACAGAGTGGTAGAGAGAGACACTGGCCACAGCATGAATCAGCATCTGATTTGTGGGCCATCTTCTGGGTGGCTTTAGGCTAACTGCATTTCTTTTCCATGAGAAAATGGAATTAGTCTTACTATGGGTAGCTTGTGAGCAATGCAACTTAAACGAAATTTGAATAGTCTTTTTCATTCGTGTGTCAAAAAATGAGGTAACTGAGAAAAGAGCAGAGATTGTCAGGTTCTTAAACCCTCCAGCTCTTGTACGATGAAGTATTAACAAAACCAAACTGAAAGGTAAATTTTGCTCCCTAAAATCAGGTATGAGTGGCAGGAGCATCCTCAGAGCTGCAGCTGCTGTAGACCTTTACCTAGACCTTTACCTTGCAAAGTGTGCAAGCAAACCTTAGAAAGCAGATCCAAGAAGGCCTGGAGCCCAAAACTTCTAGTTATTTTTGGTCTCCCTCCCACAACTGGCGAATGATTTTAATTTCTTTTTACTTATAGCTTTCAGCTACCACAGTTACTGCACTGATACATTTGCAGATAGTGCAGTGTTGCATCTTTGGGGATTTTTAGGCTTCCAAACACATTTACAGCTCTCTCTGCACTGGCAGAGAGGAATCAGCTGTAACAGGCTGAGTGTACCTGGGCTGCACCCTGCTCTGCTCTGGCTTCTGCAGGTGTTACTCCTTTCCTCACTACCCCCAGTCCACCTACTGCAGGAAGGCAATAAGAAGACTTCTCCAGTTAAAGAAAGTATCTGGCTGTGAATGTAACAAGGCCTCCTCAGTGAAATCCTGTGCATTAGGAAACGTCATCTGGTAGACAGATATTTTGAGGAATCCTTATTACAGCACTTGCCAACACCTCAAGTAAACTCCAGTGCTATCTATTTGCTGTTGAAAGCCACAGGAGATGTAATTTATGGCATTCTTGGGCTCTTCCCTACAGATCCCATTGCCTGTTCAAACTAATGAGGGCTGAACATACAGGGCTTGCTTCTTTTAACCCAGCAATAAAACAGGTATTTTATAGTCTAAAGGTTTAGTTTCTTCTGCCTGAATCCATCTGTCCTGCTAGTTAAAAACCAGTAGGAGAATAACACTGAGTTATTTGTTGATACAAATGCTCTAGTCATCCTTGTGAGATTTCAGAGCTTTTTGCCATGATATGAACATTTTTTCAAGGAGTTTTTTTCTATTTGTCACCTCAAAATAGCAAAAAGGGTGGTTAATTTTGACAAAATATACTGTCAATGTTATTGGTGGAATATTATGGGTCTGTTTGGGGATCTGATGTCTTTTCCAACCTAATTGCTTCTGTGATTCTGTATGTCCTCACTCTTGCACAGGTGTTGAACTTTTATTGTTGAAAATCCTTAGGAATAAGGTTCAGTAAAGCTGAAGCTATCATAAAGGAACACAACTGCTGTTCTGGCCAACAACATAAAATGATATCAAGTTGGTCAACAACTTTCTTTTTTCTCTTAGAAGAGAGTGAACCAAACTGCCAAACCGGTACTTGCTGCTGAATGTCCTTAGGTTAAACTCAGCTATGGTATGTTGCAGGAGTCAACACAAATGCACAATGGTATTGCACATTTGCAATGAATGGGCAACACTGGTGCTGTAAATGTAGTATTCTGCTGATTCCAGAGCTTCCTCTTTTTGCTTTGGCCAGGTTATATGAGTATTTGGTAGAGGTTATATGAGTTTAAGTGAACATGAAGTTAGAGAAGTAAGGTGGCTGTAGATTAGATCTTTACTTCGGCTTTCCAAATATCATTACTTTGCAATATAATGGCCAGTTATGCTCCTTTTTGATGCATCTTCTCCTTTTCTCATGGTCTAGAGTGAGGTGTCCCTGCCCATGTTAGGGGGGTTAGAACTAAGTGATCTTAAGGTCCTTTCCAACCCAAACCATTTTACGATTCAGTGATTCTTATTTTCATAACAAATAACATCTACTGTTTCGGCTCTGTTCAACAGTGTTCTTTCTCTTAAATGTCCATTATAAAGAAACGCACACATGTGTATGTACAAAGCATCCCCATTACAAAATGTCTTCCTGCAATCCCCACCAGCTGAAAAGCATTAGAGCTCCTCTGGTGAGGCCAGCCAGAGCCTTCAGATGCTACCGACCCCAGCAGAGACACTGTATTCACTCAGTGACTATTCCAGTATGTTGCTATTGAAGAGCAAGAACTTGCAGCTTTAAAAATCCTGGAAGAGAGCCATAGGCTCCTGGCTGTAGGTCCTAAATATTTCACTCTGTTGCTTATAATGATTTTTCTTCTCTAAGGCTCTCATATTGACCTATGAAATGTTTAGGGCACTTGGATTTTTGTGCTCAAAGTTATTAAAAAAATAAAAAAGAGCCTTTATTATTTTTTAAGAGGTAAGTTTTATATATATATGTACTGACTGATACAGATTCTGGGTAAATCAAGGTGGTTTCTTGAATTCCAATGGTTTATTTTCTCCCCAAGCTTTAAATCAGTCCTCTTCCTTAAACTGTTGGTTACAGACTACATATTGGTATACTGTCTCCTGTACTTAGGAGAATTTTTACATGCTAAATAGCTTTTGAATTGCCCAGCCACAAACTGGAACTGGGCAGAAGAAAAGGAAAACTCCACAAAGACTCAGAGGAAGTGCTTTCTGAATACTGCCTTCCTTTTTTATGCTTTTCCATCAATTCTGTAAAAATGGGATTTATAATTTGAAAAAGCCAAATCTCCCTTTGTCAGATCACTGAAAAAAGAAAAAAAAAATCCAATTGCACTAGGGAAGGATTTAGAAAATCAAATTATGGGGAAATCCCCTCTGTCTTACTCAACAGACCCTGCTGTTGAAGTTGTGGTGCTTGCTAGAAGCCTTCATGTACCCTTCATGTGCTATTACAAAACATTTCCTCCAATACCATCATTAACTGTTGTTGTGGAAGCCAGTAAGCTCATTAGAAAATCCACCCACTATTATGTTTAGCCTACTGAAAGCCCTACCTTATCAGCCATAATGAAAATTTCTCATGTGCAATGTGAAGAGCAAGTGGGTTTTACCATCACTCATGCCAAAAGTAAGTATGGATTAAATTGCACCCTGCCAGCACAAAGTGTGCATTGTGTAGCTTTGTGCTGCAGCACCCTACCTTAGCTTGCTCCGTGCCTGATAAATCACTACGTGCTTCTTTCAATACCCTCTTTTCTAACAAGGCAAAACAAAGCAGCAGTGCCTGCACTGGACTGTGCTGCAGGTAGTGATCTAAGCCTTCATCAGCAAAGTCAGTGAGAGGATAAATTTAATGCATAAAGGTTGTTGCTTGCAGGGACTTCCCAGGAATGCAAACTGAAGGCCCTCAAAGAGCCCACAACAAAGGGAAAAGCCATCTCAGCGTCCTGGTAGGATGAGGAGCATTGCATTAACAGCTTGTCTACCTTGTAGAAAGGGCAGGAAGCACTGCTGTGCAAAAGAGCAGTGCAAGCAGGCATTTTGGGGTGTTGTTTCTTTCTGTAGCCCTCTTCTAGAAAGACAGTTGGCTAGAAAATTGCAGCCCTGCAAATGACATTTATATAGTATCTGATATGGTCAAGTGTCTATTCAAGTTTTATGGTCACATACATCAGTTTTGTTAGTTGTATTTTGTTTCCAGATAAAGCAGAATACCTGGTTTTCAATTCCTGTTTTTTTCCTTGATTTTTTAAATTTTTACTTTTGGCAGTGGTGCACCATTGTGATCCTAGCAGTGCTGAGAGTCACCAAGCTGTCTGTATTGACACAGAGTGGACTGCCAAATATGCCACGTGCTGGTTTGCAGACTTGCAAGTGTTTAAGTGCTCCAGAAGGATGATCAGGTGGGATGGGGATGTGGGCTGCCATTTTTGACAGTCTCAGCAGAAAAGAAGACAACTCGGGAGTGCAGCACATGGGCACAGTTGTATAAAGAGGCCTTGCTATCCTGGGAAGGTGGTCTGTGGGTAAGCTCTGAATTATGTACTTAAAAGACTGGAGAAATAACAGCAATACACAGATGAGAACCAGCATGAAATTTGTTAGACTAAACTAACAACAAGGACAGAGCTGCTTTCAATTTCTCTCAAATTTTCCCATAAAACCCCATAGTGCCACAAATTCTTCACCACAAACAACCTGGCTTTATATTACCTACCATCCTCATCTGGATTCAGTTTCCAGTCGCTGCTTCTTACGTCTTTTCTGTAAGAAGTTGTGTAATTATATACAATTATCAAATTACTCTTTTGCCTCAGTCCTCTACTCTTGTCAGTCAAACCATGCATCCCTTTCTTAATCACTAAATTGTACAGCATCCTATTTGAGTAACGTTTTCCTGAATCTTTTCAACATACAGAACTTCTGGACAAT
This sequence comes from Forpus xanthops, assembly GCA_032466535.1. Lineage (NCBI taxonomy): Eukaryota > Metazoa > Chordata > Aves > Psittaciformes > Psittacidae > Forpus > Forpus xanthops. Next base: position 19,321 of record JASSUY010003196.1, on the reverse strand, counting down.
GTTTGGAAAATGTCCTGGAATCACAGGTAATCAGGCTTCTCTGTCAGTATACTCTAGTTCCATCTTTCTTTAACTGCAGTTTGAAACCACTCCTGGCTGCTGCAGCACAACTGCAGTTGCTCTGTTGGTAATAATCAGAGGCCATGATTAAGGCATTTTTTTCTATTTCAAAAATACAGCTACTCTGATTATTTACACATCTGTCTTATCTGAAACAGTCTACTGCATGGCGTAGTTTTGGTTTATGTCATTATACAGACAGCAATGGGTGGTGCATTCCATCTGCTTTTTTTCCTTTCTTGAACCACGACACTTGAGAAGCGCTCTGATTTTAGAGATTGATGCTAATTCATTGCTTCTTCAAGGCCCTCCAGCTGGAAGAATGATACAGCTGTTAAACAGCAAGCATCTCAAGACAAAGATGTACCAAATGATACAGTGATTTTAATACAATTAATCCATTATGGAATTCAAAAAATAACCAAAGAATTGATCACTAAGTTTGCATAGAATAGTGTTGTTAATTTTAGATCAACAAACCAAGACTGGTTCACATAATATTTTATTCACAAGTAGAAAAAGTATTACAAAACAATTTATACAGGATTTTAATTTATATTCATTAAAAGAGCATTTAAAACAGCACTGTAAGTTCCTAGACATGGTATGTGGGCAGACAAAATGTAATGGTACCGTATGTTTTCTATTGGCATGTACAACATCGCTTGCCACAAGCAATATAAAAAAGACCAATTTGGTTAAAATAAAGAAAAACAGTATATACACAATATACATGCATATTTAAAAAGCACTCTCTTCATTGTCTCCTCTCAATTTGCTCTCAAGCTGTCACTCATTTGGAGAAATGAGTGTTTTTCTCTGGAGTTGCCAGACAAAAAAACTTCTACAAAGTGTAAATTCCAATGGGAAAACATACTTACTCTGGCAGATGCTGGCAAAACTTTTGAACATAGTATTTTAAAGAACAGTTATTAGTGAAAAGTTAAATCTCTTCATGTTCTAAAAATCTCGCCATATACTGAAATGCACATTGGATTTTTTTCTATTTACAAAGTATATACAAAGAAGCACACATCTCTTCATGCACATGTAGTGAAAAATACTATTTGTCATATCTTAAATGTATGAAAGTAACCAAAGAAGTAATTCAAAACTACTCTTATTTGAATATATATGTTCCCGTATTTAGCTAACTGTACTTCCTTTATAACTGCATATTATTTGCCAGTGATCGAATTATGCTATTTACTACTTAAAAAAAAAAATCACTTGCATTATTTCTTCACTCCCTTTGGTTTGAATTTGTTAACTGTACTCATGATTTCTGCACACATGAATATTCTCACTGGTGAAGAGCTGAAGCATTTTACTGCCTTGGCTGCCTACACTGGCTTCAGCTATTCTTGTGCAGCATCAACCTTCTACTGCGTGCTTCAAAGCAAAAGTGTTTTTCCATTACGGAGTATGAATAACATCTCAACATTTCCATTGTCACACAAACCATGTGTGGAAAGATGAGTAATATTGATTGCAAATTTGCATTTGTTTTGCTGATTGCTTTGCTTTTGTTGAGGCACATTGGGTACTTAAAATAATAATTGCTAGAGTTCATTGCTGACAAGTTGGAGCCTGTTGAATGTAATGAATCAGTAGAGGTTATTGAGATTACTCACAGAACTGAGAACTATTTTAGGGATAAAATGGCTTCAGGAAAAGTGGTATTATGGGATGGGGTGCAGCAAACTGCATTTTAAAAAATCTTAAAGAACAGCAATGAAGGCAGAGAGCTGATAATTTGCTAGGCATCCACACAACTTTGAGGATTCAATTCAGAGGGGCTTTATGCAAATGCTATGAAGCAGCTTTTGTATTTTGTGTGGCAAAAATGAATCTACACAATACTACAGTCAGAAGGTAATGTGGATGAATAGGTCTGCTAAATGAAAGAATTAGGTCAACATGAAGCTTGTCCCTAAAAAATAATGCGTTACTGAAAAATATTAGTAATAGTCTCCTTGTATGAATACTTTCATGGCACCTCCTATAGACTAGCATTTTGATGTGACAGCTGATTACATTTATTTCAACATCTCAAAATGACACGTTATAACAACAAGTGCTGTATTCCAATACTGAGACTACCAATTAGCCATAACAACCCTATCTATATGGCCAACTTTCATTAAACTAAATCTAATTTAAAGCTAATCTCCTGCTATATTTAACAAAAGAATGTCTCCTCCACAAATGTAATAATTGGATGGAGGGGACTTCAACCATACATATTGTAACATGCAAATTCTTTAACTCCCCAAACAAGCTTATTGACTATTGTGTAATATATAAGAAAAGCTTCAGTTTATCAATAGATGGTCCTTGCATAAATAGAAATGTTTAGTTTTTTTAAGTCAAGAACTTCAACAGCAGGAAACTGATTTAAAGTTAGAACCAGCCAAAAAAAATTCCTAATGCATGCATAAATCTGCAAGCAGAATAACTGGCAATGTCCTGTCCCATGCCTTCTGACATCCGTGGTCATATATAAGATACCCACCTAAACACGCTGAAGTATTTCTATTTCTTGCTGTATTTACATATACTTTCAAGCTCACTCCATTAGACTTTTTGAGAATCTGAGGGAATAGAAGGTTCATTTTTAAAAGCAATGCAAAAGGTCATAAATCAATTCTCAGGGTTCTCCTAGGATGCTCCTTGAAGTTTCACTTATAGCTGTTGTAGATCAGTTGCAACTGTTCAGAAGGTGTGAAATGATGCCATTTTTTTCCCAGCTGGTTTTTAAAACCATGCAACATTAAAGACTGGACTAAGTTTGATGAGAATGAGCAGAGGAACATAAGGGACATGTTCATCTTTAGTGCTGAGAGGAATAGCTTGGTTTCCTACAAGAAAGTGATAGAACAATGGTTACATATGCTCATAAAACAACTTTATGTACTTCTGCAGTTTATTAAGCACTAAAAAATTCAACTTGCTTACTGCTTGCTGTAAAAATTCACCTAAACATGAAGCTGAAACCTGTAGCAAATTGTTACTTACTTAGCAATATAGTAAGAAAGTATGGACCTACACAAGACTGCAATGCATCCACATGTACTAAGATAAACGGGGGAAAAAAAAAAAAAACCTAAACAAATGGGGCAAACTGAGATGAAAGAATTTTTTTGAAGTCATACAGGTGGACAGAGTTCAGACTGAAAATACATCTCAGACAAGTCTAGTCCCCGTCCTCAAATACTACTTGTATTTCTCCATTAAAGATGCATACATAATGATGCACTGCAGAGTGCAAATATAGAAAAATTGTACAAATCAGTGACATCTATTAAAGAAAAAAGCATGAAGAAAAACCTAACCCTCCCAAACCATCTTGCTTGTTCAGACTGATACACAAATCTCAGTAGAACCATCATGCAGCCTTCTCATCGTCAGGCTGAACAGCCCTGGCCTTCTCAGCCTGTCTTCATACAGGAGGTGCTCAAACCCACTTATTATCCTTATGGCCCTCCTGTGGACTTGCTCCAACAGCTCCATGTCTTTCTTTATGTTGAGGACACCAGATTTGTACACAATACTCCAAATGAGGTCTCATGAGAGCAGAATAGAGGGGCAGGATCACCTCCTCCGACCTGCTGGTCACAATATTTTGAATGCAGCCCAGGATATGGTTGGCTTTCTGTGTTGTGAGCGCACAATGAAGCTTCCTCATGTTAAGTTTCTCATTGACCAACAACCCCAAGTCCTTCTCTACAGGGCTGCTTTTAATATCTTCTCCACCCAACCTGTAGCTGTGCCTGGGATTGCTCTGACCCAGCTGCAGGACCTTGCACTTGGCTTGGCTGAACCTCATGAGGTTGGCACTGGCCACCTCACAAGTGTGTCAATGTCCTTATGGATGGCATTCCTTCCCTCCAGTGTATCAACCAAACCACACAGGTTGGTGTTGTTGGCAAACTTGCTGAGAGTGCACTCAATCCCACTGTCCATGTCACTGACAAAGATGCTGAACAAGACTGGTCCCATCACCCACCCCTGAGGGGCACCACTTGTCACTGGTTTCCAGGCTAGCCATTGAGCCATTGACCATAACTCTTTGCATGTGGCCATCTAGCCAATTCTTTATCCATTGAATGGTCCATCCATCAAATTGATGTCTCTCCAGCTTAGAGACAAGAGTGTCGTGTGGAACAGTGTCAAACACTGCACAAGTCCAGGTAAATGACATCAATTGCTTGCCCCTATCTATCAGGTCTGTAGCCCCATCATTGGAGGCCAACCTCTATTATGTATCAACCTCTGAAGCTGATACATGGTTTACTGGGATAAAACCCACAAGTTTTTGAATTTTTTATCTTGTTAATATGGAAATATATTCCCTAAAAACATCATGTCAGCGTTAAAGTTCCATTGATAACTGCTGAACAACTGGGAGCTCCCAGCATTAAGATTTGCATTCACAGCCATGTCATTGTCCCTTCCTGTATGTCTACCTACAGAATCCAGCTATCACCTAAACATTATTTGGCATATTCCAAAATGAAATTATGACAACTGCTATCTGACACATGGTCAATTAGTACCAAACATTGTAAGAGACAAAACTATCTATTGTAAATAATCTACTGAGAAAGATATATGTGGCTGAGATAAGGCTGATATTTTCAGTGATAGAAGTAGATATATACAAGTTCCACTGAAGTCATTTGCAAAAGACCTCTTGACTTAGCAGTCTGTTTCCCCCCCCCCCCCCTTTCCTCCTCTTGAAAGCATCAGCTAAAGAATTAAGGCTTGATTTACAAAGAATTAACAACTACTGCACTTACTTACACATTTTCTGAACATGCTTTTTTTTTTTTTGTCAAATACTAATTATCTTCTCCTTCTGTAAGAACAATATGAAAGTGGTATGCAAACCAAATGGAAGAGGATCAAAGGAAGGCAGTTTTATTTCTCTAGAAGACCCAAAATGTTCATAATTACAGATAGTGCAATTTTCTTAATTAAATTTGGTGGATTATTAATATCAGCGGCAACTGCTTCTGCTCCTGCCTCTGTGTATATACACAAGAGACTATTTCAGGTTTCCAGCCACAGCCTGCATAACCCTTGAGTAACAATACCAGTACACATGTCATGATTTAGCATCTTTTTACAGATTAGTTTCTTTTTCCAAGTTTCTTCCAATAGTAGAAATTGCCATTTTAAAAATATAGAGCATGGCTAACATTCAAAAAGATATAATGATGAAGCAGTAGCAGTCACTGTTTTACGCTAGAAAGGATTGTTTACAACTGCTTTTCATTCTGACCTTGGACCTGTATTTTCTCTGAGCTTTTATAGACTAACTTATATTTTATGGACAAAGAATGCTTTTTTTCTGATTACATGGGAATACAAATGGCATTAAAATGCATTAAAAATTCTCCCTTCTGTTTATGTTACTGCTGTAGTAACTTCACAAAGAAGGTAAATATTTTTTGATGAACACCTGCATTTCTTTCATGCTTTGTTTATGATGAACAAAGACAAGTCTTCAGTTCTTCCCTCATAAACAAGGACTAGCCTCACGTAATAATTCAGTCATAAGGCTATTAGGCTGATTTTTAACCCTGCATTTCAATGAAAAAAGCCCTCAACCTGATAAAAGCTGACTGGTGTAACTCGCCCCTGTATTCTGGTTTATACTATTCATATAGTTTGAGTAATTACACCTTAAAATTCAATCAGTGATTCAAAATGTGAAACTGTTGAATCTCTTGTAGAGTTTTAATCTATTTCAGCAATAGCTAGGTGTAACCTATAGAGAAACAGAACTCTACAATGTTTTACCATTCTATTTTTATCTAGCAGTCCATGTCTTAGGTACCCATTCCCACTCCTTTGTAGCTATGGATTTTACCTCTTTATCAGTCTGTAGAGTCATTTTCTGTTCCATTATGCTTTGTCTTTGGCTGGGCTTCAGCAGCTGCTGCATTCTGAAGTGATGGAATTTCTGTGCATGTTCTATGTTTAGAGATTTCAAAGGACTTTGCAACATTTCCATCAAGAGACTTGGCTGAAATAAGTACTTCACTTAGTTCTTGGTCATTATTGTGCTCAACAGCGGCTGCATTTTCAGCCTCAGTATTGCAGGATTTTGCAGATCCTCCAGCCAGTTCTGAATATGATTCACAGAAAGAAATGCTGTCACAACAAGCTGAGTTTTGCATAAGAGGCCAAGCATCTGGAATGTCTCCACAAGTAGAGTGTGAAAGAGATCCAAGGAAGGTAGGAATCATTTCTCCAGTAACAGAATCAGAAGCCCTGCAAAAGGATATAAGACACATGGTTTCAAAAGCATTCCAGAAAAATATTATCAGTATTGTAATTATTGTCATTAGTAAATATAGGTATTTCATAAAAAAGTTGATCAGGGTCATATTATGTTGATGTTCTAGAGGCATCCTGTACAAACAAGTTCTTTTGAAAAAATACAGTTTGTTCCTTGTCTGTAAATGAAGAAAGCTCTAGAGAACACTACTTGAGGCAAAGAGGATGTCTAGAGTCCTTCATACTGTGAATTCAGGGTTCTAGGACACATGAACTACAGTTAGGGTTGTCAGAACAGAAATAAGATGAAAAATATTGTAGCAGGGCTCAGACACAAAGACTGTTTCAAAAAGGTATTTATTTGTTCTCAATGCATGGCAAGGTGTTAAGATATAGCAGGCTTATATTGCAGCAAAAAAGATGTTTGGAAGACTGTGGAATCTCCAACACCAGGGTTTTTCTCAAAAAAAAAAGAAAAACAAAACACAAAAAGCTTCAGGCTAAACAAATATCTAATGGAGCAAAAGAAGTAAAGGGGGTTCAGACTGGAAGAAGGCAACATAGACAACATAGACAACAAGACTCCTTGAAACTCCTTCTGTCTGTGATTTCACACTGAACATGCCTTCATTTTAAACTTTTCACTTGTTCTGTCTAATGTGAAAAGTTTTTTTCCTACTCTTTTTCATGTGGAAAGGATGTAATATTAAAGAAGGGCAAGGATTTTTAATTCTTATGACAGTTATTTTTAGTTTACTTGGAAGAAAGTGGAAGTAGAAACTCAGTATTATCTTTCTCAAGTGTATTTAAAGTGCAGGATGATACTGACCTGTCTGAATGCTCTATACATGCCTATCTGTTGAAAGCCCATTAATGGTTTTTACTGTAGTATACTAAAATAAGTATTAACAAAACCAAACCAATATACTAATATGTTTTACTTCCAAAACTTGCCTACAGATTCATAAAACTGTAAAGGCCACATGAAGTCTGATATACAGTAATAATTTGTGTGACATAACTTATTGCACATTAACAATGCCTGTAACTGATTTTAAGTCAGCTTACTCATTTCCAAAACAGAACACTTTAATAGCTTTGATATACACAAAGCGTTTTCATAGATGAGACCAAAAGTCACAACATCACACCACAATTGAAGGAAATACATTATTCTGGCAAAGGAAATTGGAGCAAACTCCATTTCTACTGGGAGGAACCATGGCATCTTTGATGTCCGCATACCATGAATATAACTTTTATTTTTAAAGCCTTAACCAAAAGATCCCTAACAAAGTATACACCTCTCAGTTTGTCAGCCTCAATGGTATAAAAGGATGACTCAAGCTTGCTGGTATTTAAACAAGTTTTTATAGAAAATTTACGTATTTTGTATCTTGTACTTAGGTCACCGAGTCACCTCGCATAAACAATACCTATGAGGAAGTTGCCTCTACATTTTTAGTTACATTTGGCCATAAGAACAAACCAGCTGGAGGCCAATTTAAACCTTATATGGAAAAGTATTCTAGCTAAAAGAAAAAAATACATCCTGTGTTAAAATCTGTACTCAGGAAGCTCTAGATGACACTATAAATTTTATATATTTAGCTCATGGCACTGCTGTAGTAATGACTACTCTACTGCTCTATTTATATTCAGCTGATCAGGAGAAAATAATGATTTCAGTCCGGTAGAAATTCAGAAATACTAAATATTTCAAATCACACAGTCAGTAGGAGTTCCTATAAAAAGAAAATCTTCATGGCACTTCTAAACTGCACCTTAGTTCCCCCAGGTTCACAAATTTATGCAGCACCTTGCGAACCCATAGCAGAAAAGAGGATCACCAAAGCCTCTAAGACACCACACAGTAAGTCCACTCCAAACATCCACTCTATCTGTATAAATATTAATCTGACTGCATAAAAAATATTTAATGTTTATAGACATTTATAAAACTAAGTTACCTTTCATTAAGCGTGGTCTGTGAGTGGAAAGCACAACTGTGACTGCTGTGCTCCATGCTACAGGTTTCATCACAGCACAGTGATGGAATCAAGTGAACTGGTCCTAAGGAATGAAAATTATTTAACAATGTTGAAAGTGTTATAGCTCCATACACCCTTAAGTCTCTGTCCTCCTTCAAACTTGATTATTAGTTTACCAGTTACATTAGAATATGTGGGTTGAAGAATGAGATTTCTTATTGCAAAAAATGAGTTACTTAATTTATTACTTTAAAATCAAATTACTTATAAAAGTCAAGCCCTTTCTGTAGCTGTAATATAGATTGCCAGTCATGCGTATCTACTTTTTAAATTAATTTGTATTTCAATTGGATACACATGAGAAGAACTACCACATCTCTCAGTTAACATATTAAAATTGTATTTGTGTTAAATTATGTAGCTGTTAATGTAATAAATGCATCTTTTCTGACACAACTTAATAAAATCTCAATGATTTGAATTGTTCAGGTTGTTAATGTCCTTCAGTGTTCATATCATGTTCTTAGATACTGCCTGGTAAATCCTTGAGACTAATTTAAGCCTCAAAGCCAGATGCAGTGCTATTTTTATCTGAAAGGAATGAGATAGACATGTAAAGCTTGGGGTGGTTTTTGTTTTGCTTCTGATCTTTTTTTTTTTTAAGTGAAGGGTCATTGGAATGAAAACAGGAAAAAATCAAAACCAAATAGCTACTTAGATATTCTATTTGCCTGTCATCGAGAAATTAGCTTAGGACAAAGGGGAGTTTGACTATATTAGCTCTGTAGTTGAAGTTCAGTGTCACAGCTCTAGCGTTAGATATATGTTACGTATATGTTCATCATGCCATAAAGTCACCTCTTAGTGGACATAACATACCACATGTCTGTGATGTGCTTCTCTGGCACTGGCAACACGTTCTGTGGTCATATTCATTTAGCCGTGGTCTATCAAAACATGACAATTCAGAGCCATTGTAGTGAATGTCTTGTGATCTCAGAGACCCTTTGGACAAAATAAATAAAAACATATATTAGTAAATGATACTCTTTTCCCTGTTCAGAGCATCCTATCTTCATAGAATGCCTAAATGTCACACTAAACAGCATTTCTATACATACTCCAACTGAAAGATCCACAGTGATTATGCGGTTTCATATAACACAAACCACAGGTTTTACAACAAACCCTAGAACAGCTGGTTCAACTACAGCCACTTCTAGCAAGACATCTGCTTTTATTTTGATGATTTAAGAGTATATCTGTTACATTTTCTCAGTGTTTAGCAATTCTCAGTGATTCCCATCTGAAATTTTCCACATTCAGCTTTCAGCCACTGTGATTTGTTTATGTTATCTTAAAGAGCTATACATAAGCAAACTTCCTTTAATCTGTATACTCGTAGGCCAAGGCAAACGAGTTACTAAACTTCACTAAATGAAGTTTGAATTCACTATGTCTGAATTTCTCAAAATTTGCATTGTAAAACCTCTTCTAAGTTAGGAACAACTCTTGCAATGCCTCTTACAGTCTCTTTTTATTGTACTGTAAACAGTGATATAAATCTTGTTTGTTATCCACAGTTCATTAGGTGCTATAAACATTTTAAGAGAAGATTTAAAAAATGATAAATGGGAACTAGAGTGCTTTTGACTTTTTCTTATTTTAAATTAATGAGCAGAAAAATGTTCATTGTAAACAAACTGAATTATACTGACGAGCTGTTATGGATTTATTGCATTTTTTAATTTACAAATATAACTGGCTTAAACATTTAAGTCATCTTGAATATGCCATAAAAGCAAAATTGTTAATGGCAAATCTGCTATCTAGACCAGCCACATTCAGTATCTTGATGAATTAATCTGTTTCACAATAGCTTGTGATGCACAGGTCCTCCAAGCAGCTATTTTCACATCGGCATTGCAACTCTATAGTGATTTACCAGCTTGCATCTGAAATGGTCCAAATACATCCGTGCAGCATCTAACAAAGTGTTGCAAGGAATTAATGCAATTGGACTATTTCTGGACATCTGCACAGCATTTTCTCAGCAGAAGCTGGAACATCCACACTTAATTGGCAAACATGTATGGAGTCTTGGGCTTTATCTGGCTTGTTCATCTCAGTGTTAACCTTGCTTTAATGCTGTAGACATTTATTTACCTGCAGAGAGATCTGCCCAACTAATACCCGTGTATGTAAACATTACAAAGAAACAGTAATAACTGGAAACTCACAGCTCGGTTTCTTCTCCATAAATTGCCTCTTACAATAGATAACACAAAGAATGAGGAGAGCTAAGAGCACAGTTGCAAGGGCACTGCATATAACAGCTGCTAGTGCAGTGTCTCGAGGACTGGAAGCAGTCGAAGGGATCTTCACAAGATTTACTTTGGTGGTACCTGAAACATAATTAAATAATATTTAAGGTGAACTGTGAACATTTCAGGAATATAGTAATGTAAATGAAAGTCTGGGAAATAGAAGAGGTTTGTATCACAAAAAAAAAAAAAAGACATTCCGTATATCAGCAGCCAAAACCATATTTTAAAAATTGTATTACAAAATTAATTATGATGAGGGCAGACACACACGAACACATTCTGACTGTGCATGAGAATGGAATCAGATGTTCTCCATGAAAACCAAGTCCTCTCAATTTTTAATGTCAGACGATTTTCATACGGAGAACATTTCTTAGTGTACATCTGATAAAGCTGTCCACTAGAGGGAGTCAAAAATACATGAACTTCCCTTAAAAAGGGAAGCTTCCCGAGACCTGAGACCCCCACTGAAGTCCAAATGCTGCAAAAGGTATTTTGCTTAGTTGTGTACGCCATGATACCATGGTCATTTCTAAGATCAAATTTAGTATTTCAGTTATGTTATCTTTATTGATTCAGTGATAGTTTGTAAATACAAATATCTCTAGTAAAAATTCAAAAAGATTGACTTCGTAATTGTAAAGACAAGTGATTTTTCTAGCTTTGACAAACGTTATGTGGAAAATGAAAAATCTTTTTAAAGGATCAAAGCTTAAACTACAGCTATTGAAACTATCTTAAATTACAGATGGTCTTTTAAACCAAATTCTTTTTTAAGACCTTATGAATGTTGAGAGCTCATCTATTTCCATCTACTTTGAAGTCCACATCAATCCAATGTTTTATGGGAAAAAGGAACAAAAAAAAATGGAGTATTTCAGTGACAGCAAATTTTTTAAAACCCACAAACCATATTTTATTAACTTATAAAAAGAAGATAAATTGCCTATTTATGCCAGAAAATCTTTGGTTAAAACCTAAAGACCATAATTTCCTAAAAAAAAAGGGTCCACATAGTCAGAAATTTAAATTAGGAGATGAATATCTGACAGGGTGTATTCAAATCACTAATTAAATTGTGCATACATTTAATTGATATCTTAACTGCAATATAGTAACAGCAGGAGAGAACTTTCTAGATTAGTGCAATCAATGGATTTGCATTGCTCAGGAATAATTTTCTGAAATAGTTATGGTATTTCCTTTACACACATCAAATGTGAGCACCAAAGGGTTTACAATGTCACACTGCATTGTTGTAATGGCCAGATTGCCAAAAAGCTAGACATGAAAATAAACTTCATTCTGGCCAATTCTGAGTCTTTAGACCACTTAGCACCAACGAAAACATTAACTTCTAGGAAATAAAAAATCCAAATTCTGTAAAAAAAAAACCCCGACATGTTAAAGAAAAACAGTTTCTGTGGATTATAGTATCATGTGGTTGCTGGTAAGGTGGGGAAGGCAAAATAACAGAGAAGTCAGATGATGGCTGTTACTCACAAGAAAGAACTTTTAGCTGTTAAACTTCTCAATTTCAATGTGAAAAGAAACAAGTGTTACTGCATTTACATCTGCGCAAGTATTCCTTTACCTGTGACTTGTATTATTAATTTCCAGTGTCACATCAAAATTGTGAAGAACAAATTAGAGCAGATATTTTTATGCCCTTTTAACTTGCTGAATTGGACAGAGTGAAGCTACCATAAAGTCCAAAGAAACATCACAAAAATGGCTGAAGAACTTGAGCGTCTTTCCTATGGTGTAAGTCTGAGAGAGCTGGGATTGCTCAGCCTAGAATAGAGAAGGCTCAGGAGGGCTTTCAATGTATATGAATCCTTGAAGAGAAGACGCATAGAGGACAGAACCAGGCTCTTTTCAGTGGACCAGAGGCAATGTGGCACAAATCTAACACAGAAGGTTTCCTCTCAACATCAGGAAACACTTATTTTAACTGTGAAGTTTACCACGCACCAGCACAGATTGACCAGAGTGGTTGTGAGTCTTCCTCCTTGGAGATGCTTAGAAGTCAACTGGACACAGACCTGAGCAACCAGCTCTATGTGAACCTGCTTGAGTAGGGGGGGTGAACCAGATGGTCTCCATAGGTCCTTTTTTATCCCAACTGTTCAGCAATTTTGAGTTATTAAAATAGAGCAGATCTCAAAACTGAAGTCAATAAAGAGGCTGAAGTCTACATGAACTAGACATATATTTTGAAACTGTCCTTGTACTGATCATTATCATAGCAGACGGTCCATTATTTGTGTTCTAGATAACAGACTAAAGTTCCAGTTCAGGATCTCAGGTACTTTTCCTTTTAAATAATTAGTACCTGTCTTTCTGTTTATGTTCTTTTATAATTCCTATTAATCCCAGAGCTAAATTCTATGATCTCTTTTCCAGATCTTCATTGTTATTTAAAACAAAAAGCAACCAGTGTCATAATCTTTTTGTTATAACTTGAATGCTTTTGGCAGGAGCATCACAATCTTTCACAGAGAAAACTTTTCACTTAGTTCTAGGATTTTTGCAGCTGTAGTTTTAAGTTCATAGTTTAAACAGACTGCAGAAATTTCTGCATGGTATGCAAAGTTCCAGGATATAATTCTGTGAGAAGCAGGGGGGTTGGAACTAGATAATCTTAAGGTCCTTTCCAACCCTAACTATTCTATGATTCTATGAAAAAAAAGCTGTCTATACAGCAATGTATGGTGGCTTTGGCATGAAAATCAGACTGTGCTTTGATATCAGGTTTTCAATTTTAGCCAACTGCTGGAACTAGTCTTTAGAAGATTAACGTATTACAAATAAGACAATAAAAAAATTGATCTGAACAACTTCAAATATTTTTATCAAATATATATATTCATCTTCATACCAACAGACCAACTTGCATCAATGTACTTACCTAAAATCACTAAACAGTTCTTAGTAATTAAGCCATCATAATTAAGAGAAAAAAGAATTGCAAATTTTGAAAGCAAAAATAGAAGAATAGTTCTGGAGGTGAAACTGCTATATTTTTGTCATTCATTTGCTCACAAAATATTTATTTACAACTATATATTTATATATTCTCACAAAATATATTTACATAGGCTCACAAAATATATATTTACAACTATAGTTACATATTCTGGGGAAATTATAATTGATATATATTTCTTTGGTGCCCATCAGCAATATCCAAACTAGAAATACAGGATTTTATTTTAAACAGTGATGGCAAAAGTTTATATTTATCTTCACCTTTTAGTTATTTAATATTTCTCTTATTTGGTTGACTTTTTTTTTTTCCTTGAGAAAGCAATTATCTGTTCTTGTGAATGCCTACCACTCATCTTCACCTTCAAAGAACTTTTTGGAATAGCTACTGTGAGTAGTCCATTGTTATGTAGCTCTAATTATAATGATAGTGATCTTCCCTGCAGAGACCAACATTTCAGAAGTGGATTGCTATTGTAGAAGTGGCCCGTTGGGCATTGCTGAAATGCTTTCAGTGTCACGCAGATACATATGCATTTTCATAAACTCTTTCTTTTCAGGCTCACAGACTTAATGGTCTCATTGCAGAAAACCAAGGAAATACATTTTAAACTCACACTTACATCTATTAAATGATTACATGATTAAATTTAAATATGTAATTAAGCATTTTGTGAATTGGATGTGATACATTCACGAAGAAGGGAGGTGGTGCACACCGGTTTATGATTCTGGAAAGCATGTGCATATATTATTATGCATCACAAAAAATATACATTATTTAAGAAACAGATTTCCTTTTCTAAGTTCCAGTACATTCTGGAAATGTCCTAGATAGCACTAAAGAAGAATTACCCAAAATACCAAGCTCTCTCTTGCACAATTCTGAGCAGCAAGCCTGAATATAAATTCTTATTTAACAAATAGTACATTGTAATGTCAGTATATGCAAAGGTGTAGTTTTTAAAAACAAAGTTTCTGTTAATCCAAGATGGTTAAATAGCAGTAACTCAGCTAATACAGAACATATGAATCCCATCTGTATCACTGTAATTTCTGCCAATAAACAGAATAGTTGAATTTTCAGCCCATTATACTAAATAACTAGAGACAGGACAAAATGCAGTAAGACTTTCTTTATCTCTTATTTCATGTTTATTTTCTTAGATTATTATTTTTTTTTAGAATCATGATTAGTTACAGTTACTACTGGAATCAGCATGCCTAAAAGAAAGCTTTCTGTGGTGATAAACCATGTGAAAACAGAACTTGTAACATTTTAAAGTGTCTTCCATGGATTTAGCAAATAATAAAAGAACAACATAATAATTACAAAAGCTGAAGAGAATAAAATGTTTGGAATATCATGTTTGGGTTTTCTTTCTTACCATGTCAAATCAATGCTAACCTAAAGAGGGTTTATTCAATAAAGCAAAACTAACCAAAACTGCACTTACATAATAATAACATGGTAACATTGGACAGAGTGCCACCTTTTGCAACCAGGATTGGAAAATAGATATAAAAGTAAATTAAAATGCTTCTAATTCCTGGAATATGGGTATTTCTGGTGAAGAGAGGGGGAAGGAGCATTTGCTTATTGTAAAACGTCCTTGCTCATAACCTTTACATTGATTGATCCAAGCCAGTGGTATCAACCTTAATTTGACAGGAATTAAGGGCTTAGACATACCCTCAAGTTACCATAATTTAACAAGTTACTACCTGTCAGTTGAATTGCAGTGGCTATCTGTATGTGTGCTCTTGAAAATGCAAGGCAATGTGACTTATCTTGAACCACCTTCACATTAAAAGAAGTTTAAAATATGTTTATGTTCACTTAAAAGTAAAAAGGCAGCACCTCTACTTAGTCCCCAGTAAGCAAAACAATGTATTATGTTTAAACATGATGTGTTTATATAATTCAGCAGACTGCCTCCCTTCTCCTGATCTTTCAAGTAGGAGGTAAGAAACTTTATTAAACATTACTGTTGGAGACTGTGGTAAACACTGGAGAAAAGAGTCTCCCAACATCTGTAACAGGACAACCATTTGCGTGCATGGCCTACACCCAAAAGTTCATCATGTCAAACCACACTTTTCAAATGTGCTCCAAGTGCTGACTTTAAAGCCTTAGGTCTCTAAGTTAATGCCCTACAACTTTTTTGTTTCATTTTACTGGATTTGTTATTTTTTTAATAAATAAAACCCTAGGGAAGAAAATGACTATTCAAGTATTTATCCATTGTTAGGAAATGCTGAGAAATGTGCTTATAAATTAAAATCTTTGGAATCTGATTTATTAATTTCCAAGACCATTTCTCTTGCACTGCATATTTCACAAAGACCAACTGCTGAACGCCTTTTATGTTTAAAATGTTAGAACAATTACACTTGTGTATATGAGTTTAAAATATATATAAACTCCACAGTACTGGATACACACCACTATGTAAGTCATAGTCAACCTCTGCAACACAATTTTTCTTTTAATAATTAGAAGATGTTAATTCTTGGTACTACCATGCTCATCTAAATTTAACTGATATACAGGCACAAAAGTAGCACTTTTTATACATAAAACTTTCACCTTTGAGAACTGTCTAGATATTTAAAAATACTACTACATGAGAATAAAGCCTCAGATCACTGGTACCCACAAATAACCTGCAAAAAAAAAAGACCAAAGCAAGCAAAAAAATCAGAGGAAGCAGGATATAATCTGTGTCACTGCTGAACTACATATACCGCCCTTGCTCCTAACATAACATAACTGCTTATTAATATAAAAAGACAGTATGTCTCTCCTCCATAAATCTGAAAGACTCGGCATTATCTGGTGGCACAAAGTGTATATACTGCTGTTAATATGACTTCAGTAGTGCCAGCAATTACCCTTCTGACCTTTGCTTCTAGCAGCTTGCTTTACACCCCTGACAGTAGCTGGTGTCTAATATTTGTTTTGCACAAAATGCAATTTGTGTCTCAGGTATTTTCATGTATTAAATCAGTATCACAAAATTTGTGTCAGAATACATGAGGTTGCTTGATAGAGCAGAAAAACTACTTCCTCCTTCACTTCTAACTCGTACTTTTAACCGAACTATCTTACAAACATGTTTTGTGAAAAAGAACGCAGTGTTTTATGATAGTCTCTTGTTCAAATCCAACTATAGAAAGTATCTATCCCACCCAGGCTATGAAAGTTGTTTTGTCATTTCAACAGATGATGAAAATAGAAAGTTATCTGTTCTGTATTGTGTATGTTCAGTCCCACTTTATCTTTGCAGAATAAAAACAACCTTGTGCAGTATTTGAGTCAATTAAATCTGTTTACGACAGTTATTACTTGCATACACAATCACTCCCAGTTCCAAAATACTTACACAAAGCATTACCGACATAAACCGAAGAGTTTGTGTCGCCTAAATGCACACTATTTTGAAGTAGGTAACTACTGCCATTAACTGTTTTCTAAAAGAGGAGAGGAAAGCCATATACCCTTTGGAATCTAACTGTATATTCATTAGTTAAATGACAATTGCACGTATGTAAATATAAGAATAAGCATGCCTGAAAGTGGTTTCTTTAGCCATCAAAGTAACTCATTTTCGTTAACCAAAAGCTTAACTGTGCATTGTGAAGCCCATGCACAGTGGTACAAATCTGTTCTAAAAGGTTCAAAGAAGATCCTACAGTTGCTGTCTGATGAGCTTGTTGATTGGTGCATGGATTGGTTTTAAGTATGGACTGAAACACGATGGTGTGGAAAGCTCCATCCTGTAACCATGACTGACTGGCAGAGTAGCTATGACACATTATACTCTTACCTGAGCAGGGAACACAGATGCAGGTTCACATTGCTGGCACAAAAAATGCACCTGTCTTACACCCAAAATCACTTCTAACACTACTTTCTACCCCAATTATTTCCCTCTGTCCAGGTTCAGCTGTGGTAAAACCCAGGGAGTAGAGCAAAAGCTGCATGACTACTGCAAGCCTGTATCCTATATTTATATACAAACTTTGATAAACATCATTAACAGTCTGTGCTGTATACTTTCAAGACAGTTTTCTCTTGCTTTAAAAATATTTTGCAAAGATAATAACTGTACTCAGCTACCTCCTTTCTGTCTGCAAACTGGATACTTGTTTTCTCATCAGAATCACAGGGTAGCTCGTCTTAATTTTCAGTCACAAAGCTTTTATAACTTTGGACAATAGAGCTTGTATGTTCAAATAAAAATATATGAGTGATGCATTACAAACCCTACTACATTTGAATAACAAATTATGTTCAAGGTCATTTGCTTATCTTGCTTAAAAAGGAACTTTCAGAATTGGCCCAAGCAAACTATCTAGTTTCGATAACAACATGCCACAGGAGCCATAAAGATTCTGATAAAATTTTAGCAACCCTTCCTTGCTGCTTTCTGTCTACAATTAAAATACAAAATAACGGGGTAAGGAAATGAAATCCTCACAGTTAAAGACACCTCCACTCTTCAAAATCTCTCTCATGTACTTACATTTCTTGTTACTAAATATGAAAAAGAAAAAAAAAGAAAAAGGCTAAGGAAGTTCTTGCAATTATTAGAAATCCCAGGCAGAAAAAGCCTACTTCTAAGATGAGACTAATAAAAAATCAGTACTGAAAAAGATCTGGGAACATGTGTGTGCTCACATGCATTCTGACACAGACAGAATTTATTAAACTAATTTTAAAGGTATCTTTTCTGAACTGAGCAAATGTCAGAGAAATAAAATTAGAAAGTCCCACAACTTTCAGATCAGTTTTTGAATCTAGTAATCAATACACTTGTAAAATTGATGCCGCTATATTTTAGTATCAATTTTGAAGAGTGACAAAGGACTTTGTCATTTGGCTCAGGCCTTACGTACGTAAAGTTAAGCCCTAAAAATCTGTAATTGTAAATCCAAGGTCTCTATCTGGGAAACAAGAGGCCCATATTAGAACACATGCTTCCAATACAGTGTGAAGGAAAAGCTAAATAAAGACTAGAATTTGAAATATCTCTCACACTGAGTAACAGAGTGCCTCACCATACTCACCCCACCGAGATGTAGAAACATGGTAAATGATACTAAACTTGTTCTTTCCATAAATTACTCAGAGTGGCAGAGAGGAGCTTCCGTCTTCTCCTAAAAGTCTCTTGAGAACAAAAATCCATGACCTTGTTTTAAAATTGAGAGGGGAGAAATCATAATGGCTTGTAATGCCTTCCAGATGCAACTCTTGCAAGAAGAAGTAATGATGGGGGTTTCTGACTTTTTCTTAAAAGGCCTTGCCAAAAAGCATGAGACAGAGGTTCAACTGCCTCCTTGCCACCTCCATGGAGATTGTTTTAGCCACTAGGCTATCAGGTGAACTTGGTAAATCTTATTTCTTCTCTCCAGTTAAATTTGCCAAGTAGCAAACCTTCAGCAGAAGTATTAAGGACCCCTCTTTGCATAGCCAACAGTCACATGAAATGCAGAATACAACAACATTAAATAAACCATACTCAGGCTTGCCCACCACTTTTTTCATGTTTAAAATTAAACAGGGGAAGTTTAGATTGTATATAAGGAAGAAATCCTTTACTGTAAGGGTGGTGAGGCACTGGAATGGGTTGCCCAGGGAAGTTGTGAATGCTCCATCCCTGG